>MU158736.1:553272-603219 GCA_015888305.1 Antheraea pernyi | reverse complement strand
GTTGTAGGGGGTAATCTCAGGAACTACTACACCAATTTTGAAAATTCTTTTACCAATATAAAGCCACGTTACTTGTGAGTGTCATAGGCTACATATAATCACGCTAAGACCAATAGGAGCGGAGCAACAATGAAAAATATTTTATAAACGGGGTATTTTTTCCTTTTGAGAGCTTCCGCTGCGTCTTAGCCCAAAATAACTATTCCACGCGTACTAAGTCGCGGGCAGAAGCTATTAACTGATTATATTATCTATAATCTAATATTATAAAGAGGTAAAGTTTGTGAGGTTGTAGGGGGTAATATCTGGGAAGTGGGAGAAAAATGGTCGAACGAAAACGTTTCTTATGAACGCTGCCTTATTTATGAGATATATATATAATTGAGTTCTAGAGAAAAGTTGTAGCTTGATAATGCCTATTACCGCCCAACGAAGTAGGCACGGGTCGGCTAGTAATAAATAGTTAGATATTGAGATAGGAATTTTTTTATATAGAATATATTGGTAAGGTTAGATATTTACGTTTATAGCTCATAAAATTGTACAGTGACATTAAATATAACACTGTTCTTTATATTAATGGATTAATTTAAATTCAAATAAACCAATAGTTTTGTTTCTTGGCTCAGATGATCGCCTTTAGCTGACCAAGTAATCAAAGAATAATACTCAGCTTCAGCCTTTTAATGTGAACCTACTAGCTGTCATAGTTGACATGTCAACATTTTTCAGAAGAATTCTTAGAAAACGACGAAAAAAGTTTTTGCTCAGCTTGTGGCGACGGGCTGACATGATTTTCTTTATGATTTTACCATGATGCATATACTGTCGGGTCTTTTGATTAGGAAATAAAGAACAGTAATTCAATCTGCTTCTACATCATTTATTGAATCCGGAATAACAACCTGTAACCATGACAATGTTACATTCTTCTTCTATATTTTATGTAATGCCAGGACGCTATTTATTATAGCGTTCCAATACCCTACATTCCCTTTTCTCCTTAGCAAACAAATAAATAATTAATCTATTATCAGTCAAAATAACAAAGGATACTTGTTAATTAAACATTTAAATTGTTAATTAAACATTTAAATTAAGAATATCTAACACTATTCTCAGGGATACAATTTAAAATCAATCCTAATATGAAATCTTTGTACTTAAGTGGAGTATATCGTTCTCTGGCTGGATTAGACGGTCGTGTCAAACTCAGGGTGACGAGTAAACTTATGCTTACTAAATGCCAACTCTTCTTTGTCTATGACAACATTATTTGAACGTATTCCTTCCTAATCATCTTTTTCATTTGCTTCGATACCAAGCGGTTCGTATGTCTTGTACCGAAGGTCCTGCTTGGTACAGCAGCTTGCTAATTTTTGATTTGGAGTTAGTCCTACCTGCCCTTCGATATAATAATTAAAATTTCGTACCCAGGTACGCCATCTTGTACCATTTCTTCCCGGGTCTACGTGCCGATCGAAATATGATCTCACATCTATATTATACGCTGCTGCATGCTCCATTTTTCTTTTTCAGCTTTTATTTGTATAAAAAGTAACCCGTAGTAATTGATGTTTCATCGTGTCTAATTTTGTTAACGGGTGTTTTCCTAGACGTACAATACTGAACACTAACTACTGAACTAAACTTGAGGGACAGTACGGCATTTTCGGTGGAGAGCCCCGGTCTGAACCCGTCATGTAATTAGATGCGGGTCGCCATATACCTGTTAAGTATTAAGTAAGTAGTTAAACTTACTACTGCGCGTTGTAAAAGACGTCCGCGACATATTTTTACCGATCCTCCCGATGAAATAACGGCAGTGAACGATCAGTACCAGCCTGTCTTTTCTAACAGAGCGTGCTTACGCCCACGCCCGCGTAATCACAGATCACGCCGCCGTGGTCTGGGGGAAAATTTCGCTCCCGCACATCAGACTAGCCTAGGTCTGTTCCCTCGGTGTGGAGCCCTTGAGTACACTGCTCGCGCGATACAGTGACACAAAATCTTACATCACTGCGACAACATTACACATATCACCTCCACACACGTGCACTCATACACGCTTACACATGCAAGTGGAAGGGTTTTATTTTTTTCCCTTATCAAACTGAAATAGTTTAGAAAATTATCCTATTCGAAATATATATAAGAGTTGTTGAGGTATGTATGCTTGGTACACATATATGTTTCAACAACTCATATATGTATGAATAGTTAACTTACCTCAGCTAGGTCGCGAATTGCATGTATCAGGCAACAGCCCAAGCCGAGGTGTGCCGCGCACCCTTGAGCTAGTTGTCAAAATAAAATCGGCTGAGTGCCTTAAGCGCTCGCCTTAGTAGTCCGGTGAAGCTGTTAAGACCTTGCTAGGTCAATAGCGTAGTCAGTTCAAAAATATTAAATTTAATATATTTTTTTAGTTAAAGTTGAACTTTATATTGTTTATACACAGTTCTCAGTAGTAGTTCCTACATTAGCTTTAAAAAAACATTTGTTTTGTTATTTGCGATAAGACACGTCGCAACGCTATTATATCATTGAAATACATTACAATGATGTTAATCCTATCTTAAAAAACTACCTGTATACTTTAGTAAGATGTAGAAATCTATAAAATATTATAAAGAAGATAACTAGAAAATATAAAAAATAAGGTCAAACCTATTTCCTTTTGCTTAATCTGTACTATTTCATCATAGTAATAATAACAAAAAAAGCATATATGTAGTTCACACGCAGTAGAAGTTAAACCATAAAAAAGAAATCGATAAAAGCGAATGGATCCCAATACCCGAAGACAAGCGATCAGACACTGCTCCCACTCTACCTATCATAAACAACCCCCACCACTTTTCGTCACAAAAGAAATACAGATCAGAATTTCAAAAGCCCTCCCATAAAAGTATTACTTCAAAAACAGTTTAACAAAAATGCAAATAATTAATCGTAATATTATAACATAATTTTTGTCTTATTTTAACATATGAGATACCATTTGCTTCAATCTATTTACAATGGGACATTACGTGAACCGGACAACGAAAAAAAGATGACGTTCTGAAATTCGTTCCTATTCAGCCTATTTTGTAGATGTTAGAGCCACATTGAAGCTATTACTGGTTTCGCCATGAATGGGTTGTCTCGCTCGGGGTACTACCACCGACCCACTCTCACAGAAAACCGGTGTGAAGTAACAGTGTTGGCATTGTTGCGTTTTGTTGGGTCTTGTGGGGCGTGTTCAATATAGTATAAATGTGATAAGTTAAACACTGATTTTGCAATCGAGACTTTTAATTATGGACTTGTATGTTGAGGAAAAATATATATCCGTCTGTCATAGAATATGTCGTTCGCTTTCAAAAAGGCCAGTGTGCATAGACAAATTTTAATGACCAGCACGCTACAGGTCACTAAGAGCGCCGGAGGACCGACAACCCTCCCCCCCTGGTGTTCTTAGTGTCTATGGACGGTGATGAACACTTAACATCAGGTGAATCACCTGTTCGTTTGCCGGCTATGCTTATAAAAAAAATCCTAATTGGACTTGTAGTAAGTGTGAATGTTAAATATACAGAATATTTTTTTCTATCATGTTTATTTGTCAAATTATGGTATTCTAGAGAGCAGTCATGTTCGAAATTCGGATTATTTGGAAGTAGTTTTCCGATTTGAACAAATTTACAATAAAATATAAAATGCAGCGACTTATATAGAAAATTGATAGCGCTTTTTAAAAATAAAATTAAACTTGATAAAAACTTTTTTTAATGTACAAAACCGGCAGTATTTTTTACGAAATGAAATTTTAATAACTTGGACGATCTTTTTTAATTCACTTTTATATCAAAACGTAATTTTAAGCACACATAAAATATACAACTTTTAAATGTACAATGTAAAATATACAGTGGTGGTCGTATAATTAGAAACACTACGAAGGGTCCTTGACATTATGTAAGATACTTCACCGCAATCGTATCTATTTTGAAATTAAACAATAAATAGGACAACAATATGTTCAACGATTTATCATTTATTAGAAAAACAATATAAATCCCACTACACAAGTGCAGTTTCAATATTACATTACGGACAAACCTTTAAATCAGTTTTAAGGTATGAACAATAATGGTCAACTAATTGGAAACAACAACAAAAAAATATAAAAAAACAATACTTTTTTAAGAATGAGTAATTAGTATTATTTACGTAATAGCTACTATCCACAGCCTACCAATAGTTATAATTAATATTTAGTGGCGTATCCCTTATTTTCAATAACAGCACTGCAAAGACGTGGCATTGATTCAACCAATTTTATACATTTTTCTAGGAGGATTGAATTCCATGCTTCATATAGTTTGTTTTGACTGGTGTTACGTTTGTCTGAGACTTTCTTTTTAACAATTTACCAGAGATTTTCTATCGGGTTTAAATCCGGACTTGCTGGACAGTCTAAAATGGATATACGCTGTTCGCTAAGGAAACATTTGACTTTATTGGCCGTGTGTTTACGGTCATTGTCATGCTGAAAGATACAGGTTACAGGCAAATGATCGTCCGAGTAGGAAATCATTGCGTACTCCAAAATATTTTTGTATTGCCATTGATCCATTGTACCTCAATCTTCCGAACGGATCCAACTCCACGTCCGGAAAAACACCCCCGAACTTTAAATGCTACACGCCATCGTGCTTGACTATACTCCTTGTGTATTTATAATTAAAAGCATTGTTTACAGGAGGTCTAACATAGCGCTTTCCATTGGAATTTACCATATTTATTTTTGTTTCATCTGAAAATAACACTTTTTTCCATTCTCGTACCATCCAATTAACATATTTTTTAGCGAATGATCGCTTCTCTCGGTGTTGCTTGGTAAGAAGCGGTCTTTCGAGAGATTCTTCCAAACAATTTAGCTTCCACTAATGGTGTATCAGTCTTGACGAGATGTGTCTCAGGTCATCAGGCGAAAAAACTTCATTTTTAATCTCGTTGAAGCCTTTAATTGGGTCTTTTTTAGCAACACGAACGATTAGCGTATCTTCTCTGGGAGAGGTTTTACTTGGCCGAGCCTTTCTAAGAACATTTTCAACAGTTCCATGGGTTTTATAATGATCAATTGCATTAAAAGCTTTCTTAACAGAACAATTTAAATGCTGAGCTATTCTTCTGTACACCCACTTATGATCTATATGTAAATTAACGATGATTTGCCTAGTTGACGCGTCACAACTTTCATTTTTGCCCATGTTGAACAAAATAAAACTCAGATTAAATTTTGAATTGCCGCCAAAATAATAGAAAAAGCCAAGAAAGAAATGTTATTATTCTATTTTAAAAAAAGAACGATCTATGGATGCGTCCAAGCGGCCAGTAACAGAAAATAAACTCCTACATGTGTAAGACATATTTTGTAATTAAAAGTAAGATGTTTTATATTTTATGCATTTAATGAGTTTTTTATTTGAGTAGCTATATTATTGCATGATTATTAATTATTGAATGTGTATATTTTTTACGAACATTTGTACGTTGAAGTTATACTTTCTTTATTCATAAGAAGTATTTTTAATTATATGACCACCCCGGTATAATACAAAAAGTAATGTAACCATCCCTAATAGCGACAATGCAATAATGCATAAATGGGGTTATACAGTAAATATTGTCAATAAAAAAAGTTTGGATGCTACTGGAATAAAATAAAACAAAACCTTAATTACTTGTGTATTTATTATTTTTTTTTATAATCATTACAATATTGCCGTTGCAAACGACATAAAATACTCATAAATGGCATTCATTTATCACAATTATATCTTAATGACTAAACTACTTACGATATATGTTCTCGTCTATTTTTATATATATTCTAACTACTTTTTCCAATATTTTCTCTCGCGTAATCGAATTAACAATTTAGACTTTTAAAAGAATCAGGTGGGATTTTAATGCTACAGTCGGAAACAAAATCTATAAATTTCAAAATCAATCACCAACAAAATTAATATTTTTTGAAATTTTACGGGCAATAATATGAATTTTTCAATGAGAATTTACTTTGGTCTGTATCAAACAAAAATGTACTTACTATAAAGTGGTTAAGCATTCTTACGAGAATAAATTATTAGACGAATAAATGTAAATAATATAATAATAATTATCACAAATATAATAGTGGAGTGGGTTTACACAATTTGTACTATATACTAAGCAAGTACTTTCCATTTTATACACGAAATATTTCTACACAGAAACGAGACGTCACTCGACTAACGTTTTAAACAGTATTTAAATACTACCATCGGACAGACATCCGTATTATAACTATAGATACATAGTTCTCTTAAATATTCGAAAGATATTTATTTGTATTGTATGATATTTATGATGCTTTAAGAAAACGATTTCAATAGAAAATTCAACAGCTTTGTTTTTCAAATTACATTGTTTTTTCTTTTGTTATTATATAGTCCAAAAAGTTTAGAATCAACTGCTCTTTGTAATATTACAAACTTAGATACTACAAAAAAAAAACGGTATCAAACAATTTGTATATTAGATTACATTCGTTTTTTTTACATGTAATGTAATTTTTGTAATATGTCTTAGTAGAATCAACTCCCAATTAAAGGTATTATTTTAATCGTAAAACAAACACTAAGAAATCGTTTCAGATTTAAAGAAATATTATGTATAATTAACTTTGTATTTCTCCCAACGTAGTACCAATAAATTTGAAGGTTATTTTTACGTACATACTATCAACTATAATATAATAACGTATCAAGTACATTTTAAAATACTCTTAAAACTATATAACATACTGACTGATATGATAATAAGTGATAAAATATATTTTATACAAAAAAAAAATGTAATCAAAACTCTTGTAGTTGATTACAAGTTGTGTAAATAAAATAATCTTAAAATCAAAAGATATTTGTTATTTTTTTAGCTCGGCAAAATGACTGTATTATGCCTGATGGTAAGCACAGTACAGTTCAAAAACAATGGCGACCACAGAGTGATACACTATCCATCGCCGGTCGCCGCTGTCATGCCGGCCTGCGAAAAGCTGTATGTATTCCGCTATATTTCTATGTATACGGAACAATGTTGAATTCTAGTGTGTCACATTATCATGAACTTAGGGTTGCCATAGCTATAATATTAATATTGTACTGTATATTGTCTCTACGTACTCTTAGAACAATACATATTTCAATTCAGGTAGACGAATTTAGCCTTTTATTTTATAAATAGGCAAGAAATGCTCCATTACTCTAATATATTCATTTTTTTAATCCGTATAGAAAATCTTACAGTTTATATTAATTTAATCTGAAAACATATGAAACGGAAAAATGTTGGCAACACGTTTGTAATACGAAAATCGTTCTTTGTAACATTTTTATAATCGTGTAGAAAAACTAAATATATCAGTAAATAATAAACCAAAGTTATTATATTTCAATTAATCTTAGCAATTAACTTTATAAAACGCGGCTCAAAATGATGGTATGACTGATATTTATAATCGTTTTTCAAATAAATTATATTTTAGAGCATTATAATTGGAATATTTAGTAATTTTAATGGATTCATAAGGTAGTTTGCATTTGTTGATTTCCATACATACTGATAATACTGAATGTCGATGAATCTGTGCACTTAATTCCAACATTGTCCGACGATAAGGTACGAATAAAAATAGGCAAACGTAGAAAGTATGTAGGTTCTTATTAAATTACACATAATGAAATATTTTTGTAATTTTTTAAAATATAATCTAAAGCAGAATTCGAAAGGTTAATAATACTTTTCATAGACTTTTTTTTTACAAATTTTAAATTTACTTTAATTTTAGAGTGGAAGGGAAATGTCCCAGAGTCACTGATTGGGCCATAAGTCATAGACGCAAAGACCACTCATTGTTGAAATACATTTTGAAACATATTGCAAAATTAGGCTTAAAAGACACGTATCCATTAACCTTATAAATAAATAAAACACACATGGAATTGAGCACTGTGATCTTCGTTAGCAATATATATTTAATAAGACAATTGTAGATAATATAATCCGTGTGTTGGTGATATGAAGGCTTAATGGGCACGTATCCACTGACGTCATAAATAAAAAAAGACAATCCACATACGGAATCCAGCATTGTGGACTTCGTTAGCTATGTATATTAATTACTAGGATTGTAGACAATATAATCTGTGATCGCGGTGTGAAAAGGCTTAAAAGACACGTATCCGTTAAACTACATAAATATTGAAAAAAAAGCAATCCACGTAGGGAATTTATCACTGCAGTTCTCGTTAGCTACATATATTTGAAAATTAAAATATACTTTGTTTATTAATCGACGTGTAAGGCTTAAAGGATACGTATCCATTGTCCTCCAAATATTAAAGAATGACATTCAATTTGTGGAATTGAGCAATATCGCTCTGGTTAACGATATATAGGGTGGTAATTTGTGTACGATTGTATGCGAGTTTATCCGAAGTACTGCGTTAGGGTGTGCATGAGGAGGATGCCAAGGGTGAGAGCTGCGAAATGCTTCATCGACTGCATCTTGTCGGGCTCCCTTAAGAGGTCCGGCAGAACTGTTACCATCGCGATGTGGAGGAACCCTCCCGCAGTGAACGGCACTATCCACGACGCTTTAGCCTCTGCGTGATCATACACACATCTTACACATAGCACAGTATTTATATTATTAAAATTAAATTATTATTAAAATTAAAATTAAAATTGGAAAGGAAATTCAAAATTAAAACATGACGTCATCTATGAGATATCTACAACATCCGGTCCTACAGTTTTCTGACAACAACTAATTTAAAGCGCCATCTATCCGAGGCTGATGAAACTTACAATTGATAACAATAATCAACATTGACAATCACTTAATTTGTAGTTTTTAAAATATTGCGGTCATTAATTGAAATCTAAACTATCATATCTCTCAAATTGGACCTAATAAATGGCAACTTTAATGAAGATCGGTTGTGTAGTTTCGGAGTTCATCGTGGACAAACATCATGACATTGGATTTTTATATATTTAGATATTATATTCAGTGCTTGACTCCGAACTAGTACCCTAGATACTCCTGTATCTAGAAAGGATAGTCTACTTTCTGTCATTATTGGAAGAGAAAAAAAATCTATCAATGATTTTGTAAAATGTTGAGGGAGAGTACAATACAATAGTTTAATAAATTAAATAGTATCATATTTATGTTTGAAACTTTCTCCAGATTTTTTATATTAACTATAGTTTAATTTTGTCTGTATATATGTCATATTGTGTCATTAAAAAGGAGTTTTGACGAAAGGATAATTTTAATTAAATTTTTTATACTGAAATTACTACATTCCTCAACGGATAAGTAAAGTACGGATAACGGATAAGTAAAATGTATTCGAACATTCGAATTACGAGTGTATTTGGAGTTTTTATAGAATGATTGTGTATGGCAACACTCACCGATGGAGTTGCTCGCTCCGCTGAAGATGACAGCTGTCATGGCGCCGATCAATCCGGCCGAAGCGGTCGCCTACAATACATAATAACCTTTTTTTGTTTGTGTTTAAGACATTTTATTGAGAAAAATTATTAAATAATTTCGTTTTTAGTCTCACATTCTTAAATTTGGACCGATAATGCAGGCACTGTTACTTCACGTCGGTGTTTCTATGAGAGGGTGGTACTACCCCGGGCGAGCCGACCTATTCATGCTGAAACCTACAAACCTACATGTGTCTCAAACTTCGAAATAGACATTTACATTATTGTAATTCTATGGAAAACCAACTACGACTCAACACTAACATTGTACGAATGATCTCCTTTTGTTAATTTTGTGATCATTCCCAAACAACTCCTGAACAGTATCATCATCGTCTGATCGTTTCACATAATGTAGCATCTAACCTTATTAAGTTACTTTTTTGAGCAACTCACTACACTGAGCAGTTTCCTTTACTGAGCAACTCATTTTACTGAGCAAAACATTTCACTGAGTAGCACATTTAAAAAAGTTTGTAATCCGACGAAGCTGTACGGGCCTGCCAGGCCAAAAGCGTAGTCAGTTTCGAAGAGAAAAAATTACTGAGCAACTAGTTTCAGTGAGTAGTAAACCTTACTGAGCCGTTCACTTCATTGAGTAGTCCGCTTTACTGAGCTTTTCATTGGAAAATCTGCTAATTCTTGATACAAAAACCCCATAAATTAAAGATTCCATTCCATCAATTCAAAAGTGAGTTTTATTTATTATCTATACTAGCGGACCCGGCGGGTGTTGTCCCGCCCTAATTATAAAAAAAACCTTGACAAATTAAATCTCAAAATGTTCCCCATGAATCACTCTATCTACTTGTGAAAACCGCGTAAAAATCCGTTTAGTAGTTCTGGGGTTTATCGCGAACAGACAGACAGACAGACGCGGTAGGGGACTTTGTTTTATACTATGTAATGATATATGTTAGTAATTTTTTATTTTAAATAGAGTGCTGAAAAACAAGTGTTTGTGTATTAGTATAAGCCTATAACTACACATGATTAGTCGAAAGCTTACCAGTTGAGCTTTCGCAGCTTCCCACCTCGAGAATCCGCTCTTTAGCAGTATAGCGAAGTCTCCAATCTCGTGTGGTATTTCATGTACTGTAAAATCAAATAATTCAATGTTAATCTATACCGATGGAGAAATAAGATTTTATTTGAGTTTGTAACGGATAAATTAAAAAAAAAAATCCTTCACTTATATAAATTACATTATTATACAAATTACATATTCGACAATAACAGTAATAATGTAGAAGTTCGGTTGTCAAAGATAAAACTTAAAAAAAAATGATTACCGAGTATAGCAAAGGTAGTGAGCACTCCAACCCTGAACCCCACGAGGAAGGACCCTCCGACAGTGAGCCCATGTGTGAAGTTGTCGAACGAATTCGCCATCAAATTAAGATATCCCGCCACCTGCATTTGTATTTTATAATGTTACAACACTGAAGTCAAATTAGGGAATTCCCCCATAAACCAGACCCCTCTATGATCTCTTTTAGGGGAGTTTTTAGCGAGATCTTGGAATGTCATGCCGTTGATTTTATAATTAATTCATAATCTTGTATCATGTCACTGTATATTTTGTAATATTGGTGGTGTTTTACGTAATATAGTTTAGTTAAGAAGTGGATGGGAAATAATACCACTGAGCATGAATTCTGAGTTGCCACAAAAACTCCCCGGAACGCTCTAACAGGATGGCCACCATCTTGTTAGTTCATTGAAATTATTTAACGAACTTGTAATATAATTAATTACTCGATAAAGGCAGTAATAATCTACGAAACTATTGGTTGCAACAAATAAATCTAAAAAGAAAGGGTCTAGGGGAAATTTAATTGAGTACCAAAATATATACGGCTCTCTTTCTGTGTAACCACTGAAAACGAATGTAGCTTTATGCGTCTATTATGTTGTAATAATTGTTGTAAAAAAATATTGTTAGTTATTATGAAAAGATGAACCAGATCGAGTTTCTCGATGACTGGGTTGTTTGTCCGAACCGGTGGTAGTTTTGACGTTCATAAGTGCCTCCTCGGGGCCTAAATTGAATAAAGAGTATTTTGATTTATAGGGGGAATTAAGGGGACAAGAAATGTGTCAGGCCTTTAGAAATTAATTTTTCTAACCCTACGAAGATAAGTTAGAGGGAACACCTTAAAAATATTCCCAACCTAAGTGGCCCCGCATATTTTGCTCTCTTACTTCGATTTTATTTGAAAACTAGTTTCTGCCCGCGAGTTCGTTCTCGTAAAAATCTTTTTCCTTTCACTTTATTATTACTACTTAAGACATATACCGCTCACACCGATTCAATTTAACCTTATCGAGTTTCATAATTGCTTAGTTCCTATGGAGAATCATAATGATAATACTGTAATAAATCGTCTAACTTCCAGTAAGAATCTTATCAAAATTATTACAGTAATTCCAGGGCCCATTAGCCCGAGTGGACAATGAGTACTTCGATTTTATTTATATTTATAGAATGCATTCAACGATTTGATAGTAAATGAAGTCGTCATCGAAGTCAGGTAACCTGGCAACACCGAGTACCAGTTTTGACAGCTTCCTAATAAAAAAGGACTAACGTCTTTCTTGCCGCTGGGTTTCTCTTTGGCCGCCTTCAGGGTGTTCTCCCGCGCCTCCCTGAGGAGACACCGGCCCATCCACCTGTTCCCTTTGCACCGCACGGAACCGTTCGACATGGGAGCACTACAGCAGTCGCCTTCCCCTGCAACGATATATTATTCATTGAACAATCGGAATGGTCCTTCGAACCTTGAGGGACGTACTAGATATTTTATGGTCCTTCGAACCCTAAACATGTCTTAGATATCTCATAGTTCACGCAGGTGTTACTCTCGAGAATCAACACCGCATGAAGACTCGGCTTACAGCAGCTTTGTAGTAAGTGCATCTGTAATTTTAACTGTATATCAAAGAGATGTCCAATATTCGCTTGGGTAGCTACCAACCTCAAGTTGAAAATCTGTTGCTAAGCACCTGTTAATATGTTCCGACAGCTGCACTTGATAGCTAATCCTCATCTAGGTTTAGCGTGTTATCCTAAACCACAATGAACGCTTAAGACTATAAATTATTAAAAAAATGATTTGGTAACTTATGTGGGAATAATATATTGGAACTAGAATGGATATGACCATATCGTGGACCATAGGCTGGCTTTATATTAACCTTGGATGTAGGGTAATAAATTACACAGGTCAACAAAAAAAATATTTTTTTTGGGTTTCTGTTCTCTTGCTTAAATTCTGATTCTAGACATTGAAAAACACTTAAATATCCATATTTAGCTTATAAAGTTTGCTTTGGTCTTTATGACGATAATTATAATTTAATTTATTTCATAAACAAAAGATTACTACTACATCTGAACGAATTTAAAGACAACATGGGGGCCTACTCCGAGGAACGAGGAGGAGAACATTTTCACCAAGATGTGATGGACTTTTAACGGCAATATCAAGGGCAGTACAACGAGAATATGATGGGAGATTACATTTAGGGTTTAATACGAGAGAGCTCATATGAGTATAAAAGAAATACGAAAAATATTCACTTTAAACATTAGTTTCTTGTTATTTTACATTGTTTATCACAAATCTTGAATAAAAAAGACTCTTGTATCTAAGAAAATGTTTTCTAATTATAATTTACAGTGGAAGTGTAGAAAAAATATAAAAATCAATATTTTTTGCCGAAAAATTGTTCTAGTTTCTACAAAAGCAAACTTTAATCGGAAAAAATTTTTTTTCCTTATTTTTGTCGTAGGAGAAACCAAAATATAACATGTAGAAGTTAAACCCGCAACTGACCGGTGTTAATTAAGTAAAATTATGAAAACTGACGAGTCGGTCTGAAAACATGACATTTTCGATAGGATTTCCTTATGTACAATAGCTGAACACTAAGTAAGACTTATTGGGAATCCATCCACCGAGGGGATTAAACTGTAAAATATAATATAATGTAATAGTTTAGCGTAAGTAGTTTTTTTAAGTTGTCATCCTTAAGTCTCTTCGGTAATAGACGTCCAGCAGTACGTTTGAGTTTTATTGAGCTCCCTAAAATAGAACCTTCTGGACATTCACATCATAAACAAATTGAATCTCACCTTTAGTATTGTTATTAAACACACAGGAATCGTACAACTGCTTCGCGGTAACTGTTCCGTTTCCACCACATATCGCCTCGCCCTCGGATATTCCCCGCTGTTTCCTCTCGATCTCTAACAGCTTATCGATCTCCTCTATCTCGATCTGCTTAATCGAACCGTTCTGCTTAATTATATCGTATTCTTCTTCTTTATCATCCTCGGCGTCTTCTGTCGTGGCGAATAGTTTCTCGACCACTATGAATACGAGCATCCCGAATAGGCACCATAATCCGCTTCTCATGGACACGTGTTGACCCTCTGAAAATAGTATTCAAAGACATCTTAAGAGATATTTTACGCCATTACCACTACTACTGGGCAAAATAGAAAGGTAATTTCTCCTACACCTGGGCAAAATACAAAGGCAGTTTCTCCTACGACTGGGTGAAATATATTTGTAGGGCTCTTTTTACGCCGTTTCTCCTACTACTGAACGAAATACATATATAGAGATCTTTTCTTACCCAGTTTTTCTCATTCTTAGGCATTTACATTAATGGCTAGAAAAAACGATGTGTATCCGCTCAAATGAGTGGGTGGTTTTGTCAATCCCTATAAGTTAACGAGTAATTATTCCCGACAACTTTTGAGGTCACACATTATCGTCCAATGTAACCCGGTTTTAATCCATCACCAATCATTGAGTAAACAAACGGACAGTCTCTATACGACCTTACATACACGTGCGATAATTTATAAAAAATAACGCTGAACAAAGACCCCAACTCTTTCATTATTAATATTTAGATGATCTATACTAATATTATAAAGAGATAAAGTTAGTGAGTTTTGTGACGTTGTAGGGAGTAAACCCAGGAACTACTGGTCCGATTTGAAAAATTCTTTCAGTGCTATATAGCTTATTTATCGCGGAATGTTATATATATATATATATATATATATACATAATCACGCTAAGACCAATAGGAGCGGAGCACCAATGAAGAATGTTACAAAATCGGAAGTTATTTCCTCTTGAGTGCTTCCGCTGCGTGTTAGCGTTAGCCCAAAGTAACTATTCCACGCGAACAAAGTCGCGGGCAGAGGCTAGTTCTTTATAATTACATAGAAATGTGTTAATACCAAAACCACATCACAAGGCGATTAAAATATTCCCAGTGTATTATCATAAAATGAAGAATCGCTAATTATATTCGTAATAAATTAGTTTTAATTAAAATGTGGTATTTTTCTACTTTAGACAAAGAAATAATACTATATGTTCTGTAATAAATCATACAAGGTACCACTTTCATTAACATTTTAAATTCATTATAGCGGTAATGTAGAGAAAAAAAAAAAACTCAATTTCAAACATTCAAATGAATTACTCATTCAGGATTGATACAAAAGTTTTTAAATTTTTTTATATGTACAATACGTAAAAAAAAATCAATTTTAGTGTAACAGTTTTGCACCTGCATTAAAGTTATTTATTCAGTAACATGTGCTATTCACATTCCATTCTTGTGCTTTATGTTTACTGTTAAGAAGGCATTGAACATTTCATGCATCGTCACTATTATAAATCACATGAAAATAAAAATAATTTAACATATATTGTACATTTGCAATAATAATTGCGAATACAAAATGTCTTTAAATTATGATTCGCCGAACTCATAAGTATGTTACATCTGAAAAGCTAAAACAAAGAAATTCGCGGAATCACTTGGCACTAGTAGTCTTTGGAAATAGACGTAATCATGACGTTTTTATAACCTTAAATTATAGCTTGTTTTCATTTAATAACCTGTGAAATAACAGTGACGAAAAAAATAATATCACTGTTATAAGATTACATAAAAATAACGACCCTATATATAGATATACTGGCGGGCCCGGCAGACGTTGTCACGCCTTGAGTATGAAAAAATCCCCGTGAATCCAATGGTGAAAACCGCATGAAAATCCATTTGGTAGTTTTTGAGTTTATCGCGAACAGACAGACAGACAGACAGACGCGGTAGGAGACTTTGTTTTATACTATACTATAGATATATTAATATAATAAGAATGTGAATCTAAAATGTCTGTATTTTTTAGATTTTTGTAAAAAAAAAACACTTGTTGCAGGCTTCTTGGAATAAGTAATAAAATACATTTCAATCATTTTTAGAAATGTCTGTCTGTCTGTTTGTTTGAACACAAATCACAGTTAAAGTACTGCGTTCACGATAAAATCTCACCAAGGAAATCATAAAGCATATTCCATTAAAATCGGTTCACTCTATCAAATAGTCATTGTAATTTTTTTTTTTTATGTCATAAGTGGCAAACGAACAGTTGGGTCATCTGCTGTTAAGTGATATCCACTGTCCATGGACACCAACAACACCAGAGGAGTCGCAAGTGCGTTGCCACCCTTTAGGGAGAAGGGATTAGGGGGAGGGAGATGGAGAGGAGGAGAGGGGAGGGGAGGTGGGCCTTCGGCGCTCTCACTGACCGAACTAAACGCATCAATGCAAGCACTGTTACTTCACGTTGGTTTTCTATGAGAGGGTGGGAGTACCCCGGACGAGCCGACCCACTCATGCTGAAACCAGTAATAGTTTCAGCGTGGCTCTACCACCATTAATTTTAATGACGACGCGACTCAAGTGCGAAAGAAATGTAGATAAGTAAATGGACTTAATACATTCAAATGATTTTACAAGTCGCTGTATTTTTACATTACGTTCCACACGGTTGGAGTCGCAGGTATAGCTAGTTTTCAATGTATCTTGACGCTCAATTTTAGTTAATCGATATGTTCAAAATACAAAGAACGAATACGGTCTTGTCTCTGCTCGTATTTCAACTAAAAATGTTACATTATTGTTATACGTTTATATAAACAACTAACCGACCCGTGTCCACTTCGTTGGGCGGTAATAAGCATTATCAAGCTACAACTTTTCTCTAGAACTCAATCATATATTTCTCATAGTTAAGGCAGCGTTCGTAAGAAACGTTTTCGTTCAACCATTTTTTCTCCGACTCCTCAGATATGACCCCCTACAATCTCACAAACTTTACCTCTTTATAATAGTAGTATAGATAATATAATTAGTTAATAGCTTCTGCCCGTGACTTCGTACGTGTGGAATGGTTATTTTGCGCTAAAACGCAGCGGAAGCTCTCAAAAGGAAAAAAAAAACCCGATTTTAAAACATTTTTCATTATTGCTCCGTTCCTATTGGCCTTAGTGTGATCATATATAGCCTATGACACTCACAAATAACGTGGCTTTTTATTGGTAAAAGAATTTTCAAAATCGTTTTAATAGCTCCTGAGATTACCCCCTACATCGTCACAAACTTTACCCGTTTATAATATCAGTATAAATGATATGTACGTACGATATATTTCATTTTATATAAATTATGCATAAAGTAAATGATAATCGATTATCAACTAAATGATTCACAGCGTTGTTTGTTGATTACTTTTTATACCACACTTGAAACTATGTACGTCGCTTCGCGCTTGGAACACAAAACGTTTGCCGCTTGCTCATCGCTCATTATCACATTCGACTTTATCGCCGTACAATAACGTATATAATTACTTGTTTTCTTTATGAGTAATGATCGACACAAAACCTCAACGTGCGTTGTAAACATGGAATTATAAATAGGACGATCTTTGTATATATATATCATCTATATATGTTTGAGGAAAACGCGTGCCTTATATTTCCGATTTAATGTCGGCGTGGATAGCTTCCTAATAATTCTTACTACTCACGATTATTTATTAGATAGAATTACTGTGATGATTCTCTCTTTGTTCGTTTATTTTTGTTTCAATGCAATATCATGACTAAATTTTTTTAATTTTTGATATAAAGTTTTAACACGTTCTGACGGAGGCTTTTTTTTTAAACTAATTAACGCTGTGAAGCTTCATCAAGCTTAGTAGTGAGTGAAGAAAGCACTTAGCAGAAATGATAACTAACGCAAGAATGCCAATTTGGCTCTCGGCTTGGTCTATAGGCGTGCGTGTAGTTCAAGCGAATCGAATTTAAGCAACCATTCGCACGAACTATAAATACGTATTATGTAAATACGCGTTGGTAGGTATATTTACTTAGTTTACTTAACAAATTTTCGCTAAATCTAACCAGCCAATATAAGAAAATACAAGGTCCTTCACAAAACGCATGTACCTAGTGTTTAGGCGTATAGGTGTGAATTGTAGTGTTGTGCGTATTATAAACTATTAAAGAGTTGTATCGCTGTGGAAGGATATCGCGAAGGGTGTATGGAAACGAACTTAACCGGCCGTACCAGGTAGTGGAAACAACGATAACTCTATTAAAAATTTTAATCTATGATCTAATTTAATTAAGAATGGCCGATGATTACCATTCATTTGCGATAGTTTCTCGGTTGTTTTCCATTTTTAACATTGTCTTCTAAATTAATACAACATACTCTATGTCAAAATCCGACATTATTATTAGACATATATGTATATACCTCAATATTAATAATTATCATTACATAGTATAAAATAAAGTCCTCTGCCGCGTCTGTCTGTCTGTTTGTTCGCGATAAACTCAAAAACTACTGAACGGATTTTCATGCCATTTTCACCAGTAGATAGAGTGATTCACGAGGAAGGTTTAGATATATAATTAGGTTTTTTTTACTATCAGGGAGAGGTAGTGTCCGCCAGGTCCGCTAGTTAATAATATTTATGTAAGGTGTTTTCTATAGCCCGCCACTGTCAAGGTTAAAAATTTGTACATCAACTCATAGACCACAGACCACTATTGCGAACTTATAGCGCTTACAATGAATATCGAGATTTGTGTATCAACATTTTACAATATTTTGTCGATATTTCACCAACAGAGTGAATGAGTTCATCATAAACAAGTACCAACAAAACTGCAAGAAACTCGTGTAACTATTTACAAACAACTAGTAGCAATTTATATATACAGTTTAAGGAAAAAAATATAAACTACAAAGTAAACCAGCTGTATTTAGGAAGTCAACGATCTAGATACCGGTTTGTATGACACAAAAAAGACCATTGAATTATTCCAACAAAATAAACAAAATCGTAGTTGTTTTTATAGTATCATCTGTGTTGTCTTGTTTACTACTGATTTATACAAAGACATAAGATGCCACAACGTAACCTAAATCCCTTATCATTATGTTTTATTTTTAAATAGTATGTTTGTGTACAATCTCTTATATATCTTTGTATAGTACATCATTACTGTGTCTTTGTTTTAACTAAATATTTAACTTTCAGTTATCGTAACAGGTAGCGATTTTCTCGTTGTTTTATTCAGTAAATATTTACTTAAATCCAAGACGCAGGGTAATGAAGGTTTCTGATTCCGGGTATTGTTTAAAACCAAACTTAATAAAGCGAAAAAGACTCAAATTGTGCAAAACGGGAAAAAAAATTTTTTTTTTTGTTACATCTATTTAATTAACTACGCGTGGGTTTGTTACTCTATGATTTAAATACTAGTTGTCCCGCGAACTTCGTTTCGCGTTAATATAATTTTTTTTCTTTACCTACCTTTTAGTAGGTACATACCAACATATGGAACACTTTGCGATGTTATCCCATAGAGATTGTTCGTTTTTGCGGAATACAAACTGAGAAAGCGAAATTTTTAAAGCAAAAATGAAAAAAAAAGCATCGTAATTACGGATGCGTTCAAGTTGCTAATAGAAATTTGAAGTTGCGTTCACAATTACAGAAAAAGAAAACTGATATTTAGGTTTTTCCGTGCAATTTTTCCAATATTTCTCTACATAAAAACCTTCCTCAGAGTTCAAGGAATAAATCAAATCAAAAATTAATGGAATTGGACCTGCCGTCTTCGAGTTTTGAGCTTAGCAACATATAGAAGATAAATTAATTGCCGAATGTGGTCCTCAGTTGCCATTTTATTCAATTAAATGGTCATAATAAGAGAGTTCATAAAGATTTGGTGCGGAGTGGTAGGGTTTTACAGCCTGACTGGGTCGAAACTACCATGTATATGGCGAAAAAGCCCGTCATAGTGATTCGCTTCTGCGGGTCGCGTTTCCGGGTCAGCCTGTGCATATCCATCTTTTCGCAGGCCGCCATGACAGCGGCGACCGGTGATGGAGCGTGTCACTCGGTGGTCGCCAGTTTTTGGATTGTACTGTGCTTACCATCAGGCACAGTGCAGCCATATAGCCGTGCTACAATAAAAAAAAAATTGCACTTGTTTTGATTGTTAGTACAACCTTGTGCGAAAAAAGAGCGGGTGGTTAGTTTGGAAAGCTTCAAACAATACCAATTTATTTACCCTTCAACGTACTTCGTACAATATAGTAAATATATGATGTCAATTGGCCCTGTGACCCGATCGCGATAGGGTTTTCCGAATGATACAATTCACTTCAGTAATAATCTCGTGGCATGCCTTTGGAGAGTGACTACCGTATCTATTTCATATATAAACGATGATAGGTTATTTTCACATAGCGATAGTGTAATGGATGTCAAAATCATAACGTTTTTCGACAATCAACAACTCAGCGTGTCGATATGCGCTATCTAACGACAATACGGTGCCAAATCAGATTTGTTTTCATGCAAAAATTACACAGTTATACATGTATTTTGACACTGATTTATTAGCTTGTCTTTGATACGTTACAATGTACTCAACACAATCGTATCGTTTTTTAAATAGTAAGGCATAGTGTCGGTCCTAAACTCGTTCCTTTTCATATTTTATTTCTTGGGGCTTCCACCGAACATATCAGCGTCATTGTGCCCCAATCTTTCTAGCTCCACCAGGAGAGTCACTGATGAGGTGAAGTCATACAGCATGTTAGCTTTACGAGAACATGGTTCTGCAAAAATGCTGCGACAAATACCTGTGTTCTGGCAACTACTTCGCATACTACTCATCAACGACTCTCTTTCGATGCTGTTCTTGGCACACTGATCAAGTGAGGCCCATCCTTAATTTTTCTACACACATCGCAATTGGGTAATTCCACTTTCCTCATTAATTATGCAACACATGCAATTCTCGATGGATAGTGCCTCGAAAGATTATTCTGTGCTATTACCTTCAATCAAAAAAATGTATAACTCATAATTTACGTTTTCGGCGTTACGTATCCGGCGCTCTCACTGACCGAACGAAACGCAACAATACAAGCACTGTTATTTCACGTCGGTTTTCTCTGAGAGGGTGGTACTACGCCGGGCGAGCTGACCCATTTATGCTGAAACCAGTAATAGCTTGAGCGTGGCTCTACCACCTACAAAAATAATCACCTACAAGAAGACAGTTTGCTCAGAATTGTCTCACTGTATAAAAATTGCACTACGGCGCGTCGCTTACACGTAGTTTAGTATAGTTTCCGCGTATGTTAATAATGAATGGTATGCGCATTACACAGGTTAAGTCCAATGCCGCGACACTGCGCGAGTACAATGGCACAGTTTACCTTCATATCACAGAGTTTGCAACGCGTCGCGTAAAGTTTATCATGGTAAAAGGTCATTTGTTTTTGTGTTTCGATAATCTACAACTAGCGAGCCGCCGAGCCCCGGCATCACTTAAGTGCAATGAACTAATGTTTCAACATACACTTATATATGATTTAAATTCATTTTTGTCGTTTTGATACAGTTTGAAGTCATAAGAAGCTACGTAACACAGAAACAAATTCTTTATTGCTGAGCGTAAATTTTTATCTGCGAGTTTCAATTTTCAGGGCGATTGATTGAATAGTATAGCATCATTAAATTAATCATTAATTTAATTTCAGGAATTCGGTATCTTAACTCTGCACTATCGTTACAATATTAATAATCTTATGTATGCCCGCAAACTTAGATAATCTGGATTTAGTAAAAGACCGACATAATCTAAATGCTAGAAACAATGACAAATTAATCACTCCATGTTTCAGGTTCACTTAGACCAGTAAAAAAGTCACAAAACACATTGCCGATGTGCCGGATAGTGAGTTCAAGTACCATGTCATGTGGATTTTAATACATAAAGGCTATTATTATAGGGTGGATGTGAACGATGGTGACGTTTGGAACTGAGGCCTCTCTGTGCATCCGCCAAAAACGAATTTAACTGTAATGTCTAAAACTATTTATGCTTGTAAAAATATGTTGTGCTATGTTATGTATAGTTAAAAGACAAACCAGATCGAGTTTCTTGCCGGTTCTTCTCGATGAATCGGGTTGTTTGTTCGAACCGATGGTAGTTTTTACGTTCGTAAGTGCCTTCTCAGGACCTAAGCTGAATAAAGTATTTTTGATTTTAGAATATTATGAGCTGAACCAATTATAGTGCCAAATTTCTATGTAACAGGTCAAACCCTCTTCTAATTTATCAACCTTAGATATACAAACCAAAAAGCATTTTAAGTACATAGATTATTATTATTAGCTTGCAACTGACCTTCAGTATTGGCCATATCATTCTCCCAGGCTTCCGGCAACAAGTGTAGGAATACATCTCCCAGTAGACCGCCAACAGCGAAACTCAGGAGTATCCTCAAGGTGGCAGCACCGGCTGTAACAAAAACACTTGTTTTCATTTGACAAGTAGTGGTGGTCTCGTGGTTTGCCCGGTGGAATATTATTCAGATGTCCGCAGGTACGATTCCCGGCATATACCAATTAATTTTTCGGAATCCGCGTATGTTTACTAATTTAAATTGTTAACATTATCGGCTGACGGTTAAGGATAACATCTTGAGGAAATCTTTTTTTTTTATTGTAGCACGGCAAAATGACTGCACTATGCCTGATAGTAAGCACAGTACAATCTAAAAACAATGGAGAGCACTGAGTGACACACTATTCATCGCCGGTCGCCGCTGTCATGCCGGGCTGCGAAAAGCTGGATATGCACAGGCTGATTCCGAAACGCAACCCGCAAAAGTGAATGACGGGCATTCTCGCCCTATACATGGTGATTGCGACCCAGTCAGGCTGTAAAACCCTACCGCCCCGCTTTCGCCGTTGCCTCGTTCGTTATTCAGCAGGGTGCACCACGTGCAGGTGAGGTTGGCTTGGATGTCTCAAGTGTTACGATGTTATTCGACACCCCTTAAATCTGAACCTGAGAAATGATCTTGTAGTAGTACTAGTAGTATGTGGGAAACAGAACTATGGATTTCTCCGAGTTTGAACTCGCCAATACGTCGTGGGCTGGCGTGGTGATTATGTCCACACCTTCCTTAGGGAAGAAGCCTATGACCCTGCAGTGGGTCTTTTACAAGCTGATACGTAACTTCCAATCCTTACGATTACATATAGCATAGTGGTAGGTTTTTTTTGTAAGTCCCCCTGGTAAGCTACCATCCTCTTATTAAAAATCTGTCGGCAAGAATATGATGGTGTGATAAACCCGATCGAGTTCCTTCTCATAACTGAGGAAATTGAAATAAAGTGTATTTGATTCTTCTGAGGAGCACTTCGAGCGTCTCTTTACTTAGATTTAGCGCGCATCCCACAAAAACTCCCGAATTGATTTCGATCATTTTATTTCTACTTCTTAGACACTCGGTCCTTATTTAAAAAGTCATTTATCGGAATAGCTTATTTAACATTATTTAGCTTTTACTCTCCGGTCAACAGAATATCTAGGTCATATAACTCATTCCATAAAACATGCGACATTTTCTCAACTAAACGAAATCATTTCGAAACAGCGATAGAGACATATCAGTCTATTCACAATATACAGTTATAATTGTTTCGGTACTTCTTTTTTTTCTCTTTCTGTTTCAATTTCCTTGTTTTTGTATTATCATGTTAAATCGTTTAATATTTAGTTGTATTAATATTTAATTTATTGTTGGAGCATGCCGTGTTTATCTGTAAATATGACTACATTTATAATATATCACAATAGTCCTACTTTTTATATACTTACTAACGTATTGTCATGTTGACGATCCTAAAAAAAACATAAATTTAAAATTTTAACTTTTTTTTTGTTGCCGTGGTGAACCGGTGTATCTACTGCTTATGTGTTCTCGTCTGTTCATAAATAATATTTTTTAAATAATAAAAACGATGAGTATTATGTATAATATATACTTAATTATATTATATATAATTATATACTTTTAAAACCATAGAGTACAAATCTTCCTGATGTCAGTGAGAAGTGTGAAAACCGTATGATAATCTATTGAACATTGGGCAATTTAAATGAACTAAGCGACCACACAAACAGACGCTGTTAACGACATTAGTTTTCTATTAATATCTAGCGATAAATCGTATATGTAGTATATAATACATTTCTTATCACTTGTAATATGTATAGCAAATACAGAAAAAATAGGGAATCATGACACTTACATTGTAACAATCAAGTGTCAGTGTGGCAACAAAGCGACGACACCTTACCGATATATACTGTGATATGGTATCAATTTGACAGGTGTATGATAAGCAAAGGTCATTGTTTACGTTAGACTTTAATATGCCACGATCATGTATACATCGAGTGTTCCCCTCTCGGCAGCGGCTCAAGCCTAGGTCCGTTCCTTCGGCGTGGAGCCCTTGAGTACGCTGCTCGCGCGAATACACTCACACAAATCTCTCATCACTGCAACAACATTACACATATCACCTCCACACACGTGCACGCACACACGCTTACACATGAAAGTGGAAGGGTTTTTTCCCTTATCGAACTGAATTATTTCAGAAAATTTACCCGATACAAAATACATATAAGAGTTAGTGAGGTATATATGCTCAGTACACATATATATTTCACTAACTCATATACGTATGAATATGTAGCTTAGCTTAGGATTAGCTCAATTAGCTCGTCGCGTAACCTAGACAACAGCCCAAGCCGAGGTTAACCCTTGAGCTAATTGTCAAAATAAAATCGGCTGAGTGCCCTAAACGCTCGTCTTAGTAGTCCGGTGAAGCTGTCAAGGCCTTGCTAGGTAAATAGTGTAGTGAGTTAAAAAAAAAACATCGAGTGTACATTACAGATGGAGTCAGGACGAGTTTTTGATTGTCACTAGTGTCATTAAATTTAAATTTATGAGTGGCCCACTGTTAATTCCTTTCGAGTTATTTTTGTACTACATATACTGTTCCATTGCTACACACGATGGCATTATTATTATACATTTTATAGGTTTTAGCATTATGTTACAATCTCACGTTAAACCTAGAAGGTTACTAGTTCTTAAGTGCTGCTGTTGGAACACATATATATGTCCTATGGCGACAGATTTGCAACCTGAGGGCTGTAGCTAACAATGCGGGCGGTGGACTACCAAATGACATTTTTTTTCTGCAGACTCTTAGCCCGCACCCTTTTTCTGATTTAATTTGTTTCATTACTGAAAAATCGTTTTAAGTGTAGTGCAGGTTATACAGTAAGACTTACTCGGTGCTATTACAAAAACAAAAATGAAGACGAGTTCAATACGAGCTTTGCTAACCACTGTCTAAAATTTAATATGTCATTGAACATTGAATTAAAATACTTTATTACAAAGGCGTGTTTTAGCGATGTCTAGCTAAACATCTGGTTTAAGTTTTTTATGCAAGTAACTCTGGGTCTCGAGTACCTATGGGTGTGTTCCCATACCTGTACTCGAGAACCAGATTTTTTCGAACTGACTACGCTATTGACCCGACAGGGTCTTCACAGCTTCACCGGACTACTCGAGAACCAGTCCACATCTACCTTTAGCGTGTTTATCATCTTGGACCACCTCGTCTTTTATCATCAGGTGAGATTATGGCCAAAGGCTACTACTATCTATACGTATAAGAAGAATGGAAATCTAGAGTGTCTGTACTTTTTAGATTTTTGTCAGAGAAAAATTATTGCAGGTGTTTTGGAATACGTAATAAAATAAATTTCAATTATTTTCAGAAAAATCTGTATGTCTGTTTGTATGAACACGCATCACCGCTAAAGTACTGCGTTCACGATAAACCCTCATTAAGAAAATCACAAACTATATTCTGGAATATTATTTAGTCTTGGTTTGATTAAAATCGGTTCTCTCTATCAAAAGTAATCATAATTTTAAAGAAGTAGGAGAGAAAAGTAAATATATAAATGGACTTTATACATTCACATAATTTTATTAGTCACTATTTTTTTTACAGTACATTCCACGCGGACGGAGTAAAGTATATAAAAAGAGTACATAAAAAATCAGTGGCCATTGTTAATGGAAGCATTTAAATAGTATTCTGTATTAAACACACTGATATGATGATAAGAAAGCAGTTAACAACATAATAATGTGATACAAGTAATAAATGTTATCACTCGTATCGCTTTTGTTGATTGCGGATATTAATTTATAATACTTAATATTGATGTATTATGATATATTATAAACGATTTATATGAAACAATAATGTTTGGAAAATGTGCTCAAATTGGGTTAAAAAAATTCTATATATAAAGTGAGTGACACAAAATACAGTATGGAAATCTTGAAATTATAATCTTGTATAGAATTGACAGACTGATTTTCTGATATATTTTTTTTATATCATAGGTGGCAAACGAACAGGTGGGTCACCTGATATTAAATGATCACCACCGTCCATGGACACTAACAACACCACAAGAGTCGCAAGTGCGTTGAGGGAGAGGAGAGAGGAGAAGGTAGGAGGGAGGTGGGCCTCCGGCGTTCTCACTGACCGAAAGAAACGCAACAATGCAAGCACTGTTACTTGACGTCGGTGTTTCTATGAGAGGGTGGTAGTACCGGTTGCGAACCGACCCATTCATGCTGAAACTTGTAATAGTTTCATATTACGTTGACATATAATTTTAATACTTGTTTATACTGAAAAGAAAAAAATTGAACTCACTTTCTTTGATACTACACTCGTGCGAAACCGGGGCATGTAGCTAGTATAAGTATATATAATATTGTTCATTACTTCGTAAGGTCTATTTTATATGATATTTCCTATGTGTTTCTTACAAGGAAAACAAAAATTCGAGGCAGTCATAATGACTGCCGACAGAAGTGAAAACTCGAAACAATCAAATAAATGTGTGTACTCTTTTGAATTTTTGAATGAATTATAGTATGAATGACAATATTTAAATTTTAAAATTTATTTATTGAAATTATGTACATTAGTGTGGTTTTCGACATTATTAAAACAATTATTGGCACTCGGAGCAACAATTATATACATTTTCATAATGTCTATTAATCAACCAGAATCAAAAATAAATATACCAATATTACGTACACGTGGGCCCTACACTACGTGTCGCTAGTCTGACGCAAGCCCCGCAAGCGCAATACGGCCGGTCACGCTACCTAGGATGTCATTACGCGAAATTATAATTCTGTCTCCTGACAAAAATACCGCTTAACGAGCCTAACGAAATTTTCACTTCAATAGCTTCGGTTAATATTATCTAATTGCAAGGTTATTCAAGGTTATCGAGTCGATTAAAAAAACGCATACCGCGGCCAGTGCGGTCCAGACAAAAAACGAACGTAACACCTGTCTACCCACAAATAACAATAAAATCCCATGAGCTACACTACCTGTGGGTATCATTAATTCTTACGTCTTTTTGCAAGAACGACTAACTAACCATAAAAATACGAATGTGAGTTTGTTTTTTTTTTACTACTTCAGGGGTACAAAGAAGGACAAGGGTACAATACATCTAAAAAAAATGTACTATTCGCGAGGAATACAGCAAATCCACATTTGACATATGAATTTTATAAGGTAGTGGAAGTTCTTTATTTAATTATGACAAGGAAACGAAACAGGGATTTCACAATTTGTGATTGATAGAGTATATATATGAAGTATTTGGTTTGTTACACAGAATACAACAATTAATAAGACAGTAATTTAAAACAATTTTTTTTTATGTCATAGGTGGCAAACGAACAGGTGGGTCACCTGATGTTAAGTGATCACCACCGTCCATGGACACTAACAACACCAGAGGAGTCGCAAGTGCGTTGTCACCCTTCGGGGGGAAGGGTTAGGGTAGTGAGAGAGAGAGGATCGGGGAAGGGAGGTGGGCCTCCGGCGCTCTCACTGACCGAACGAAACGCAACAATGCAAGCACTGTTTCTTCACGTCGGTTTTCTCTGAGAGGGTGGTACTACCCCGGGCGAGCCGACCCATTCATGCTGAAACCAGTACAGTGCTGTTATTACAAAAAAGTTAAATAGTTGCTTTAAAAAGGTTTCCAATTAAATGCACCACGCTCGCCCGAGGCAAGTTCGCGTTATCCTTTTTCGCAAGTCTAATCTAACGTAACCAAAACGAGACAAAAGAGCAGGATGGCGAACATTCAGCGACCGCGGTGCATTTAATATGAGATCTTTTTAAATCAAGTATTCAATACGTATTTAACTTTTTTGTAATAACACCAATGGAGTTATAAGTAATTGCAAAATAGGTTCAGATGTAAGTATTCTTCGATACTATTCACAAGTATATTTAAAATAAGATGTCTTGTGGAAAAATATATTTTTTTTGGATATGGTAAGGTACAAAACCGTATCAATCTCCATCAATACCGTGGTTCATATAAGCCTATATCAAGAGAATTTACTTCTTACTTTTAGCTTAACGTCCGGACACAGCAAATTTTAAAAACCTTATGAAATTTATAAATACACCACCGGTTTGCAACGAACAATCGTTCTGAATACGTTTTTTGTGCCATTCCATCGAGAAACGCTAGATGTCGTGTAATAAGATCGTTAACATCTATCATTTCTTTTTTTTATGGTAAAGGGTAGCAAACTGGCAGACGGCCCATCTGATGTTAAACGGCTACCGTCACATATGGACGGTGGTGATCATTTAACATCAGCTGACCCACCTGTCCGTTTACTTACTTTTGGCATAAAAAAAAATTACAAAAGTCGAAAAATAAATTCTAAATATTGGATAATTTGACATAAATAATATAACAGCACAATTTATAACAGAAAGGGAAAGAAAACAAAGCCAATTATTACTCTAAACATTATTTTAAAAATAATATTTAAAAAACTAATAAACTTGTCACGTAAATATATTCCTTCGTATAAAAATGTTAATTTCTTCAAATTAGCCGGGTTATACTATCGCTATGTCACTAGGGTATGTGGGCAACTCTTGCTCCCTTGTGATAAGAGAAAAAACAATCGGTCAACTGTCACAGACGGGCATCGTATTGTGTTGTCGCTAGGGTTCAATATCAACATACTATCAGTTACTCACGTACACTGATAAATCGACAAGACCTGGCGAGATAAACTGATAAAATGAGACTCGAACAAAGAGATGAATTAGTCGTGTTAAAAATAAAAACAGGAAAACAGGATGTGTCATAAAGACACACTATAGAAGTAAAACTTTTGTATTACAAGGAAACATTTAAATTTTAAAAAATACACCAAAAAGCTAACGACACGCAGTTTTTCCCGACGGTCACCCATCTAAGTACTGAGCGTGCCCGACGTAACGGCGGTGATTGCGGTGATCGGACAAGTACCGGTGTTTTCAACACAGTGTCTACCCCGCCAATTTTTGTCACACAAAAAGGTTGCCGATCACATTTGCTCAGCCCTGCCATAAGAATTAAAACTTCAATACGGCTATTTTTAATACAAAACCATTCTTATAGAATATAAGAGAATTATATCTTTCACCTTTGATAAGATTCGCCCTTCTGGGACAAAAGCCTGTCCAATCTGTATAGTATATCTATCTGTCTGTATAATAAAGACTACATATTTTATACTAGCTTTTCTTCACGACTTCGCTTGCGTTGATGTACATTTGACTTATATTGATATGAGATGTTAAAAACCTCCTTGAATTAAGTTATTTAGTTTTTTTTAACAAAAATAAATATTCTCTGTTAATTTTAAGTGCAAAGGGTAAAACAAAGGCAAAAGTTAACGTCTTTAATATTACAAATCTATTATTTTATTTGGAAATCGGCTAGTTACTGGAAAAATAGAACCCAAAATTCTCTCTACACGAGAGCTAGCGACATTGGAAAAACAAGAAGTTTAGTCAAGCTGGTCCTTTAGTGTCTTTCCCTTCCCTATAGTCTTCCGAACAGCGTGCGGCCGGTAAACGTTGCGTTTATTAATGCGCATCACATCTTTACTGGTGAAAATATTGTTTTTTAAATAATTTTAGGTTTGTTTTTGTACTAACTTTTAAACGCCACTAAAGACATAAATATATTATTGCCACACATTTTTGTTATTAACGATAACGCTGTGCGGAAGACCATACGGAAAGATATATAAAAAAAACCAGCTCTTCTAAAAACCTCTCTCGAAAACGTTGCTACGTCTTAGACGAGTTGGGTACAAAAGTCCTTTTCTGTATCCCGGACTTTTTTGAAAAAAAAAATCACGGTGATTGACAATAATCAAGGTGTAAGCAAACAAACTCATTTTCATATTTATAATATTAATAAGGAGTGTAGCTTAAGAGATCGTTTTTCTTTGTTTATTTGTACATGGATAATCTCTTAACTATCAGTCATATATCGGAAAACCGTTTTTGCATTTTATAACCTACTAGCCTTTACCCGCGACTACGTCCGTGTGGAATAGTTACTTTGGGCTAATGCTAACAGGCAGCGGAAGATCTCAAGTCGAAAAAAAACCCCGATTTTAAAACATTCTTCATTAGTGCTCCGCTCCTATTAGTCTTAGCGTGATGATATATAGCCTCCTCGATAAATGAGCTATATAACACTAAAATAATTTATCAAATCGGACCAGTAGTTCTTAAGATTACCCCCTACACCGTCACATACTCAAAAACATTACCTCTCTATAATATTATTCTAGACTAGCTATGTCCGCGTCTTCGCACGCGTTAAAACAACTTTGACTTATCTCTTTGTTACAGACAGCGCTCTTATTTTTGGATGAAAGCCATGATTCTAATTACTAGAAACTGTAACAAACGGGTCGTCCCATGGTTCAGACTTAGTAAAACCAGTAATCGTTTTTTAGGTAATTGTGTTAAGTTTTACAACAAAGTCCCAAAGGATATTACAGATTTGCCTAGGCCCCCCTCGGCAACGGCTCAAGCCTAGGTCCGTTCCCTCGGCGTGGAGCCCTTGAGTGCGTTGCTCGCGCGATACAGTGACACAAAATCTTACATCACTGCGACAACATTATACATATCACCTCCACACACGTGCACGCATACACGCATACAACAGGCAAATGGAAGGGTTTTATTTTTTTCCCTTATCAAACTGAAATAGTTTAGAATATTATCCGATACGAAATATATAAGAGTTGTTGAGGTATGTATGCTTGGTACACATATATGTTTCAACAACTCATATATGTATGAATAGTTAGCTTAGCTTAGCTCAGATAAATCGCGAATTGTATGTATCAGGCAACAGCCAAAGCCGAGGTGTGCCGTGCACCCTTGAGCTAGTTGTCAAAATAAAATCGGCTGAGTGCCTTAAGCGCTCGCCTTAGTAGCCCGGTGAAGCTGTTAAGACCTTGCTGGGTCAATAGATAATCAGTTCGAAAGAAAAAAAAAAACGATTTGCCGGTCAAGCGGGTTTTGGTGTCGAAAGGCAATGATATATTATAGAGTGGATCAATATGTGAACGATGGTGATGTCTGGAATTGACTCCTCTCAGTGCATCCACTAAAAACGGTATTGTAACGTATAATGTATTGGGAATACATATGTTAAAAAGATGTACCCGATACAGTTTCTTCTCGACGACTGCGTTGTTTTTCGAACCGGTGGTAGTTTCGACGTTCATAAGCGCCTTACTAGGGCCTAGACTGAATAAAGTATTTATGATTTTATTCGATTCCTTGTTTTTTGTCCTATTTGCTCCATTGCTATATGCTCCAGTGTGACAATTCCGATCAAACTTCTATACTTTTAATTCATTTTACGTATACCAAGCCTTGTTTTACGGAAGCGACCTTACTAAACAGTATTACTGTTGATTTTAGTCCACGTTACACAATAGTGCTTGTTGCACACTAGACACTAAAAACATCCTCGTATGACCAAGACTAAACATAAATAAGCACTCCATATCCGAGTTTACCTACTATAGGCATGTATCTTTCATCATTACATCATATATAACAAATTCCTCTGCCACGTCTGTCTGTCTGTCATTTCGCGATAATCTCAAAAACTACTGAACGGATTTTCATTTGGTTTTCCCCAGTAGATAATGTGATTCACGAAGAAGGCTTAGGTATATAATTTGTCAAGGTTTTTTTATTATCTGGGCGGGATAACGTTCACGGGGCCCGCTAGTTGCAGATATATTTAAACTTACTTAAAGAATATTGAATTAAAAAAAAACAGAATATCTATGGCTATAGATAGATACCTACGTAGTCAGGAACTGTCATAAACATACCGATATATCGATTTTGAGGATCTCCTTGGTGTATCTTTGGAATCTAAAGTCCAATACTAATGAAATTTAAATATTAATTCCCAAAAAATATTCGACATTTTTTCGAACTGACTACGCTATTGACCAAGCAAGGTCTTAACAGCTTCACCGGACTACTAAGGCGAGCGCTTAAGGCACTCAGCCGATTTTACTTTGACAACTAGCTCAAGGGTGCGCGGCACACCTCGGCTTAGGCTGTTGCCTGATACATGCAATTCGCGACCTATGTAAGCTAACCTAAGCTAACTATTCATACATATATGAGTTGTTGAAACATATATGTGTACCAAACATACATACCTCAACAACCCTTATATATATTTCGTATCGGATAATATTAATAAAATACATTTCAATCAGTTTTACAAATGTCTCTCTGTTTGGTATGAACACGCATCACCGCTAAAGTACTGCTTCCACGATAAAACCTCACCGAGAAAATATAGCTTCGAGTTACATTTAGTTTTGGTTTCATTAAAATCGGTTCACTCTATCAAAAGTTATTGTAATTTTAATGACGACGCGACTTATGTACGAGAGAAAAGTGGAGAGGTAAATAGACTTAATATATTCACATGATTTTGTTAGTTAGTTTTTAGTTTTTGTTAGTTACTGTTTTTTTAATTAGTTTCCACTCGGACGGAGTCGCGGGCACAGATAGTTATTAATCAAACGTAAAACTAATCCTTTGTTCGTCTCAACCATGACAGCTGTCCATTAAATTATCATTTGTTTTCAACTGAAGTGGGTGCCTTTATCTGGTAATTGTGGCTTTGTATTGTTTGCAATATTGTTATTACAGAAAAACGTGGATTGATATTTTCAATTAAACAATACTTGATATCTGAACAGTAATAATAACTTATATAATAAATTATATAAGTTATCGGAGGGAGGTGTATGTTAATTTTAAATTAGCAATCACCTATTAATACGAAATAATTAATCTATACTAATATTATAAAGAGGTAAGGTTTGTAAATTTGTGAGGTTGTAGGGGGTAATATCTGGATCTACCAAACCGATTTAAAAAGAAATCTTTTACCAATAGAAAACCACGTTATTTATAACTGTCATAGGCTATATATTGACCCAAAAAATGAAAATACTTTTTTGTAGAAGTCGGATTTGCAAAGTAATTCAGGGGAAAAAACGGTCGAACGTTTCTTACGAACGCTGTCTTAACGATGAGAGATTGAGTTCCAGAGAAAACTTGTAGGGCTTGATAATGCCTATAAAAAGGTCACTTTTATATTTAAGTCACAACAGTAGTTTTTTTTTATAAATATTTAACGCCCAACGAAGGCACTACATTTTATAAAACAAAGTCCTTAGTCACGCCTGTCTGTCTGTTCGCGAAAAACTCCAAAACTACTGAACGGATTTACATACAGCTTTCACCAGTAGATAAAGTGATTCGTGAGGAACGTTTAGCTATATTATTTATCAAGATATAATCATTTTTTTATTATCAGGGCGGTACAACGTCCGTGGGGCCCGCTATTTACAAATAATATAAAACAACAGTAACGACATATCAGGCTATACATAGAATACAGTTTTAAAGTGTTAATTGATTTTAGTATTTTCTTTAGATAAACTCTTGACCGATCTATTAGCTTCGTAGTGCATTAACATTTTTGCGTGTAAATGATTACACATCTTGTTTAGGCGAAACATAAATAATGATGACTTTAAAATGATAATTTACATTATTGACCTCAGTTATAGATAAATCGCTGGCAATTTACCATCTCACTGGTTTTCTGTTACGACTTGATATTAAACAATAATAATATAATAACTGTACGAAATCCCGTCATAGTGACTCATTTTAACGAGTCACTTCTCGATACCCGCCCGTTGTTAATGTTATATTTACCAAACTGCAAACAAGCACGATTGTCACAACTATCAGTGGACAGCCGTTTCTCGACAGTCGCAACTGTTCAGTTTCTACTTATTTCTAAGCTAGCTTCTGTCCGCGACTTCGCTCGCGTGGAATAGTTACTTTGGGCTAACGCGAACACGCATACTAAAGAAAAAAAACCCGATATTAAAACATTCTTCATTGGTGTTCCGCTGCTATTGATCTTAGCATGATGATATACAGCCTATCCCTTGATAAATAAGGTATATAACACTGAAAGAATTTTTCAAATGGGGCTTGTAGTTCCTTGAAATTACCCTCTAGAACCTCACAAACTTTACCTCTCTAGTATATACTAGCTGATACCCGCTGTCGTGTATTAACTGAATTGTTTTGCTATATCTCAAAGGGATTAGGCAGCGTTTTCAACTAAAGCTCCCAGGCGGCTTGACTTCTTTGGACAAAATGTTGACAAAGTATACATCTCATCCTTCCTCGTCAATCATTTTATCTATTAATCAAAACCGTTCAGTAGTTTTTGAGTTTATCGCGAACAGACAGACGCTGCGGAGGACTTTGTTTTATAATATGTAGTGATGAAGATATGATATTTATTTAGATAAGGACTAATTGTCTGAGGAGGAAAAAGATTATTGGAATATATCCAGTTAGTTATTAATTACGTGAGGATTTTTTTTTATTGTAGCACGGCAAAATGACTGCACTATGCCCGATGGTAAGCACAGTACAATCCAAAAACAATGGCGGCCACCGAGTGACACACTATTCATCGCCGACCGCCGCTGTCATGCCGGCCTGCGAAAAGCTAGATATGCACAGGCTGATCACAAAACACAACCCGCAGAAGCGAATCACTATGACGGGCCTATACGGAGGAGGGAGGGGTCAAGCCGAATCTCACGACATTTCATCTAGGAGGGGATGGGGTGTTAAAAATCCTCAAAAACACCTCGCGTAATTTATGTCCGCCTCTTTAGCTTTATAAGTATATAAAGGCTTCGTTTCGTCAATAATAAAAAAAAATCTGTATTTTGTTTTTTATCGATAAGGACTACAACTCGCTAATATGTACTAAACAGAACAGAAACAAAGAAATAGAGGAAGGTGTACTTAACTGTATTGTGTCCACCTATTTATATATAAATAAAAGATAAGATAAGCAAAGCTCCTGAAAATCAGGTACTTTGTTTCTTTGTTTCACTACAATAATATCATAATAACACTTAAGATTTATACTTGTGACGTTACGGCCCTACAACTCATCCTTTCCATTGTCACATCACGTCATACTTTCTTGATATTCAATATCACTTTTTTTTGTTTTTTTTTTCGAACTGACTACTCTATTGACCAAGCAAGGTCTTAACAGCCTCACCGGACTACTAAGGCGAGCGCTTAAGGCACTCAGCCGATTTTATTTTGACAACTAGCTCAAGGGTGTGCGGCACACCTCGGCTTTGGCTGTTGCCTGATACATGCAATTCGCGACCTATGTAAGCTAACCTAACTATTCATACATATATGAGTTGTTGAAACATATATGTGTACCAAGCATACATACCTCAACAACCCTTATATATATTTCGTATCGGATAATATTCTAAACTATTTCAGTTTGATAAGGGGAAAAAATAAAACCCTTCCACTTGCATGTGTAAGCGTGTATGCGTGCACGTGTGTGGAGGTGATATGTGTAATGTTGTCGCAGTGATGTAAGATTTTGTGTCACTGTATCGCGCGAGCAGCGTACTCAAGGGCTCCACGCCGAGGGAACGGACCTAGGCTTGAGCCGTTGCCGAGGGGGGCCTAGTCTGGTGTGCGGGAGCGAAATTTACCCCCAGACCACGGCGGCGTGATCTGTGGTTACGCGGGCGTGGGCGTGAGCACGCTCTGTTTGGAGAGACAGGCTGGTACTGATCGTTCACTGCCGTTATTTCATCGGGAGGGTCGGTAAAAATATGTAGCGGACGTCTTTTACAACGCGCAGCGTTTGGTACGGGTTCGTATTTTGCGGCGGATACCACTACGGACTGGGATGATTCGCGGCTTTTACAAAATAACTAATCGTGAGTGATTTTACGTACGCCCAGATAGAAGGCATCTCTAGGTCCCTATGTAGATCAACTCTCCGGATGTACCACGGGGCACCGGTCACTTTACGATTTACTATCACGCTTAACGCATCGTCTAAGGCTGTCTAAAAATATAATAATTCCCTAGAAGATATCATTGGGAATCTCTATGTTAGTCAAGAATAAAAGTGTTAACTTGCATCAAGGAATTCCCATCGGCCATACTGTTATAAGTGTTAGCTTGCATCATCTCTATAATTGACATGATTGCAAGGAAATCACAATGACTGTCATCTGTTCCTGTTATTATCCGGTGTGTGTATCGACAAACATAGTCGTTTATGTATCACACTGTACGCTATCAATTGTAGATAGGTACATTTCGAAACAATTGATACTGATTGTTGACATTATTTTACAGTGTATTTGTACTCGGCTTCGGGTCAATTTAGTATAAAGCAGTGGTAGCGTGTTTAGACGCCAGGCTTTTGTACTCATAACTGGAAATTAAAAAAATATAAGAAAAAAGTAAGCTACGATTATGTAACACCATATTTCAATGTCGCGTAAATCAGTTGTAAACCTATACCGTGTTATTACAAAAAAGTTAAATACTTGGTTTAAAAAAGTTTCGTAATAAATGCACCGCGCTCGCCCGAGGCAAGTTCGCTTTATCCTTTTTCACAAGTCTAACCTAACGTAACCAAAGCAAGACAAAAGAGCAAGATGGCGAACATTCAGCGAGCGCGGTGCAAAATTTTGTTATAACACCGATATATTTGAGAAAAAAAACCGATTCGTACATTCATTAACATTTGTAATCGCTAATACTCCCGCTCGGACTATTCTTCGAGAAAGTTCCTTTACATAGCAAGTAAAGTACTTATGTTATACTAACTGTGCCCGCGACTTCGTCCGCGTGGAGCCTTATGTACAAAGCAGTGGCTAACAAAGTCATCTGAACGTATTAAGGATCATTACGTATCTACATTTCACACGTACATAAGTCACGCCATCATTCAATATTTTTTTTGTAGCACGGCAAAATTACTGCAATGTGCCTGATAGTAAGCACAGTACAATCCAAAAACAACGGCGACCACCGAGCGACACATTATCCATCGTCGGTCGCCGCTGTCATGCCGGCCTGCGAAATGCTGGATATGCACAGGCTGATCCTGAAACGCAACCCGCAGAAGCGTATCACTATGACGGGCTTTTTCGCCATATACATGGTGGTTGCGGCCCAGTCAGGCTGTAAAACCCTACCCCCCCCTTAAAATTACAATAACTTTTAATAGACCGAATCGAATTTAACGAAACCAAAACGAATATTACTAGAGGATATACTTTATGGTTTTCTTGCTAAGATTTTATCGTGACCGCATTACTTTAGCAGTGATGCGTGTGCAAACAAACAGACAGACATTTCTAAAAATGATTGAAATGTATTCCATTTCTTTTTTTATAGACACTTGCAACAATGTAAATTGCATTTATTTATTGTTGCATTACATTTACATTATTATTATATGTATGTATAGAAGGTCAAATAATAAACGGAGCTCATAAAAAAAATATAAAGTAGGCATAATAAGCGACTAACGTTATATCAAACAATGCGTATTAAATTGCAATCAGCCGAGTTTCTCCCCTTATCTGCTAGCCGCAGGCGCGCAGCTGTGTCTACGGTTAGCAAGTGTTCAACTGTGAAATTACCACTCAACTACGCATATTCTCTATACTGTTCACACGACAACAAAATCAACATTGATTCGCAATATTAAATGTTCAGTTCAAATCTTAAAATTTAGAATTAAGTAGTGCCTTTCGACTCCGTTCAGGGCACATTCCACTAAATAGCTTTTTATCTATATTAATATTATAAAGAGGTAAAGTTTGTGACGTTGTGAGTTTGTGGCGTTGTAAGGAGTAATCTCAGGAAGTACTGATCCGATTTGAATAATTCTTTCAGTGTTATATAACTCATTCATCGAGAATGGTTATAGGCTATATATCATCACGTTAAGGCCAGTACGAGCGGAGCACAGATGAAAAATATTTCAAAATCAAGATGTTTTTTCGAGAGCTTCTGCTGTGTGTCAGCTTTAGTCCAGAGAACTATTACTACGCGGACGAAGTCGCGGGCAGGGGCTATAATCTATATAATAATATTATAAAGAAGTAAAGTTTGTGAGTTTGTGACGTTGTAGGGGGTAATCTCAGGAACTACTAAACCGATTCTTTTACTAATAGAAACCCACGTTATTTGTGAGTATCATAGGCTATATGTCATCACGCTAAGGGCAATAGGAGCGGAGCTACAATGACAAATGTTTTAAAATCGGGGCTTTTTTCTTTTTGAGAGCTTCAGCTGCGTCTTAGCCCAAAATAACGCTATTTTATAACACTATTCCACGCGTGCGAAGTCGCGGACAGAAGCCATTAACAAATAATATTATCTATACTAATCATACAGAGGTAAAGTTTCTGAGGTTGTAGGGAGTACTATCTGGGAAGTCGCAGAAAAATGGTCGAACGAAAACGTTTCTTACGAACGCTGCCTTAATTATGAGATATATATGATTGAGTTCTAGAGAAAAGTTGTAGCTTGATAATGCCTATTACCGCCCAACGAAGTGAGCACGGGTCGGCTAGTATTTAATAAAGTTGAAGTCGTCACCAAATTATGTCAATATGCAATGTTGTAGATGTGTACCACATTATGGTTGCATGCAGACGTAACCATACCCCAAGACTAGCACTAGAGAATAAAATGAATGGCTCATTAAGATCTGTGGGTTTATGTAATGCCATTCTTGCTTTCCCGACATCCGACGAAGCAAAAATGCTTTACAGGCTGGTTATGTGTGGATTGAAAAACCGGTAGGTTATTTACTGTTTGTATACAATTTTTATTTTTTATTTTGTTGTTTATCACTGGGGTGACATGGTCAATTTGTGACCAAACTCCAATTATAAATTTTAAAAAAATCCTAAAATAGCGTACATTCGGTGAAGGAAAAGCTACAGTAAATTTTTGGTCAAAGGCTCATACTACTATACTATCTAATATTATAAAGCTGAAGAGTTTGTTTGCTTGAACGCGCTAATCTCAGGAACAACTGGTTCGATTTGTAAACTTCTTTCAGCGTTAGATAGGTAATTTTATCGAGGAAGGCTGTAGGCTATATATCATCACTCTAAAACCAATAGAAGCGGAACACCAATGAATAATGTTTCAAAATCGTAGTTTTTTTGCTTTTGAGAGCTTCCGCTGCGTGTTAGAGTTGACCCAATGTAACTATTCCACGCGAACGAAGTCACGGGCTAGTCTATATATATAAAAAGGAATCCAACACAGTTTTGTTCGATCTCCATAAATATTGACACATTTGTGTTTTTTGGGGAGGTTTTGATACTATACTAGCTGACCCGTGCAACTCCGTCTGCATCGAATCGGTTATGTAATTATTTACGACATCACATTAGAAACCTCAAAAATAACAGTATTTCTCCACTATTTAATGGATGTTATTATACATATAAACCTTCCTCTTCAATCACTCTTCTAATAAAAAAAAAACGCATCAAAATCCGTTGCGTAGTTTTAAAGATTTAAGCATACATAGGGATATAGGGACAGACAAAGCGGCTTTGTTTTATAATACTATGTAGTGATACATCGCATCAACGTCTATATCGCAATAAAGGTAACTCAACGAATAGTAACAGCAACAAATAATAACGATCGCATGCAAAACTGCGAGCAAGCTCGTACAGCACGTAAAAAAACAGGGCGTACCGTAAGGACACACGATAGAAGTGAAACTTTTTTATTAATGTCATTTAAGATATACCTCGTTTGGAATAGAAGGGCCCTATGTGAAGTTGTGTTAATTATATAAAAAAACGAGTCGATACCGACGACCTCGCCTGCATTATTTATAACCTCGACAATATATTATATTACGTGCAAAGGTAAAAAATGAATAATATTACTTATTATTATTATTATAATTGTATGCAACAATTCACCCCTCCTACGCTCCCGTTTGCTCGCTTCCCACGGTGAGAAAACAGAAGACATAGAACGCGTTTCGTTTATAAAAACTCAAAATTTGTCAAAACTTTAATAATTTCATATTTAAAGTGAAGTATTTTCATATTTTAATAAAGACCAAGTATATATAAAAAATGATCAAGATCTATTCAGCACTTTTTTCGTAATTACCTCAATCATTTTATTTGTATATAGATAGAAGTTGTACAAACCTGGCTAATAACACTTTGTTTTGTTTGTAATAAGAAATCGGGAGGATTTCTTCAATATCAATAACTCTTAATAATAAAATCGATTTACCTCTATTGTGCATTCTAGAATGTTCTGATACAAAAAAATATATATTAATCGAACATATTTATTTATTATTGTGTCCAAGTAAATGTATACCAGTATCGTAAATAAAACCTCTTTTTTATTAATAGATGCAAAATTAAAAAGCAAGTGCCTTCAGAAATCATTGGTCAACCTCATAGCTTTATCCAACACAAAGAGAAATCACTCAAGTGTCAAAATATTTATTGCTTAACAGATTATTCTAAGGTTTTCGTAATCTGATGCAAGAATCTTAGACACAATCACGAGGGACATTGCTTAGATAAGTCAAGCAATGCCCCCAAATACATTTCTTATCTAAAATAGAATATCAATTTCTGTATTGTATGATCGTTTTTAAGATTCAATATATATCATATTGCGCGTATTTATAGATAACTAGTGGGCGCCCAGTGGTCGACATTCGGCTATAAAGGGATAAATATTATAATAATAGTTGTATGTTATAATATCATTGCTGAATGTAGAATGAAAAAGGGTAATTGGAACGTAACAGAAAAATAATACATACAGTCGAGCATAGCAACCTCCTTCACGACCTTTTTTGAAGTCCTTTATTGACAGATGTCAAAATGTCTTTTTTATTTACATGTGTGTATATGTTGTGTAAAATTGAAGGAGTAGTGTGAGTAATGCATATTTTAATTAATTTAATGTACTTCTAATGCATTTTATATAAAATAAATAGCTTTCTGCACTTCGCCTCCATATAAACTTTAACTATGCCAAGTTTCACGTTCATCCGTTCGCCCAATTCCGTTATAAAGGGGTACAAAGTTTAGACTAGACGTATTAATATATATGATTAGCTGGTACCCACGGGCTTCCCTTCCTATATTAAATGAAATTGCAAAGGTCAACTGAACCCCAAAAATATGTAACCTAGAAGCAACTATGTAAAATCTCATATAGAATTGTCATAGTCCTATGTCAATAGATTTTATATGTGTCAAGGCCTCAAACGAACTTTGTTTCCATTATGTATCAATATATATAACAAGAATGCAAGTGTAAAGTGTCTGTACTTTTTAGATTTTCGTTAAAAAAAATTGTTGCAGCTGTCTAGGAATAAGTAATAGAATACATTTCAATCATTTTTACAAATGTCTGTCTGTCTGTTTGTATGAACATGCATCAATGATAAAGCACTGGGTTCACAGTAAATACTTAGAAAATAATAAAGCATAATGCTTGATAATAACTTAGTTTTTGTTTCATTAAAATCAGTCCACTCTATCAAAAGTTATTGTAATTTTAATGACGACGCGGCGTTAGTACGAGAGGAAATTAGATAAGTAAATGGACTTAATACATACAGATGGCTTTATAAAACACTGTTTTATACATAAGGTTACAAGCAGACGAAGTCGGGGGCACAGCTAGTTATTTATATAATTACTTATTTAATTTGTTTTTCTTTAGTTTTTTCAGTAACATGACAGCCTGTTTCTTCTTATGAGGGACAATGAACTACTCTACTGTTGAAATGTTTGTTTGAAATATTATAATTTTTTTTAAATATTATTTTTATTGTAACACAAGATAACTACAGTGTACCTGATGATAGGTATATTGCAATCCAAAAACAAAAATGACCATTATAAAAATCTATCCCTCAGTATTTCTGTATGTACTGGCTGCTCTAGAAATATGAAAAACTATGAGTCACTTTGATCAGTTTATCACGTACATGGTGATCCCAAACCATTTGGGTAGAGGTCTACGAACCTACTTGGTTACTGGAGATGCACCTGCTAAACCTGCTGTAATGATTGTTCCACCTGCTTTACTGTGATCGTCTTTCAATGAGATACAATAGTCATTGAATGGAACGGGATATAAGTGTAGCTAAACATTAAATTTCAGGTTGGAAACACCAACTCTCTAAAGTTGACTGTTTATAAATTTATTTTAAATTGTTTTACATAAGAAATTAATTTCATATTAATACTGAAATATTTTATTAGTGTAAAAGAGTATGTAGTAGATAAAAAAAAAAATATATTGACAAGTTCAATCAGACAGGGTTTAATGTACTAAAAAAGATAGCTTTTATGGTTAAATAACAGCATTACTGAAAATAAAAAAGAAAACTATGGTAAATAATGAGAGCCACAGTGATTGAGCGGTTTGACCAGCGAAATGTCAATTTGGTGTCCTCGGGTACAGATCCAGGCATGTGCCATCGAATTTTTAGAAATTTGTATATATTTACTAATTTAAATTGGTAACATTATCAGCTGATGGTGAAGGAAAACTTTGTGAAGAAACCTGAACATCAGAAATTTTATTGTAATACCATCCTATGTGGGAACTGCGAATGTGAATTTAGAATTTCTCAGAGTTTGAAGTAATCAATACATTGTGAGCTGGTATGGTGATTATGCCCATACTTCCTTCGGGAAGAGACCTATGATCCTGCATTGTGTTTTTGATGAGGATGGTGATAAAATGCATTAATATCAAGAATATGAGATACTAGCTCAGTCAGCAGCTCCTCCACACATACACATCCACATACTTCAAGAGTAATAAATGGTTGAGTTATAGCAACATGGATATTGTGTAAATATTATCAACTCAAATATCTACATACACTAATATACAAATCTTCTAGCAACAATGTGCTATATATTATTTTATTATATTGTGTAGTGTAAAGTGTAACAGTAGTCATTATCAATTGTTTGTGTAGCTTGAAACAAATGTAACAAACATTTTTCAATGTAATTCCATTCAAGGCAGGTTTTAGCCACTGTCATATCAAGGATATGGAGCTACAAGGGTATACGGGGCCCTGATATATGTAACCATAAATTTGGAAAATCCAGAATCTCAAATTCTTATAAATAGATTAATAACAAGAGTAATTATAGTGGTCCCAGGTTCTAATGAATTTTAGGACACATGTTGTCGAAATACAATATAATCTCAGAGTAAGAAGCATCTACACAAGAGTAATTTTTCATTAGAGCCCCTTTAAAAGTATGTATGCTATTGTATGACACTTAAGATAGTATGCTACAGGGCTTGAAACATGTATAAATTGCAAAATTAGGGATGAGTATATGTTCTATAGTATTAATCTATACTAATATTATAAAGAGGTAAAACTTGTGACGTTGTAGGGAGTAATCTCAGGAACGATTGGTCCAATTTGTAAAATTCTTAGAGTGTTATATAGCTCATATATCGAGGAAGGTTGTAGGCTAAAACACTAAGACCAATAGTAGCAAATCACCAAAGAGGAAGGTTTCAAAATTGGGGTTTTTTCCTCTTGAGAGCTTCTCCTGTGTGTTGGCATTAGTCAGAAGTAACTTTTTTTTTCTTCTTATCTGCAGACTCTCGGTCCGCACCATTTTTTTCTATCGTTTTATTTAATGTGTAAGTTAACAATCATATCTCTGAGCATCTATTGGGTTGTTTTTTTTTTAATATATATTTTTTTTATTATTTTTTTTTTTATAGATATTATTACCTTTGTGGCGGTTTCATTCCGCTAGAAGTACATATTCCACACAGACCAAGTCGCAGGCAGAGGCTAGTGTAATTGAATAATAAACTCTAATAAACTCTTTGTTGTGACTAAATTAATAATTAGCAAAAAAACTTAAATGATGTAGCATAACTTAAAATTAAATTATCATATAATGTTTAAAAAATTGTTATTATGTGTAACAAAACACAGAAAACATTAATAAAGAATGCTAAACTACAGTTATGGAAAAATAGAAACAGGTCTAGCAACTTTGAAATGTTATAAAAACAAAATCTTGTCAGATTAAAATAGTTATGGTTGATTACTGTTTAAAAATAGAATGCATTTTTTATCATTTACAAGACCATAGAGATGATAATGAATAAAATATTCATGTAATAAATAGTGTGGATATAATAAAATGTAACAAGTTATTACGAAAGATATATTATTGTCATTAATTCTAAATTAGTTGTGTTTATTTTTTTACTGTTAAAGAGAACAGTTATTCAAAATATAGACAATACGATTAAACTTATTAGTTGTAAATAAGGGTTGCCAAAATAATCTTGAATTTTTTAAATGTTACTTTATATTCAATGTTATGATACAAAGAGATTATTGTGAACATGGTTTTTTTTTTTCCTAGTAATTTTTGTGTGGAAAATTATGACACCACAAGTGATTTCTTCATGAATTGCTATAATTAGCTTCGAATATACGTGAACTATTTATAAAAGTATACGAAACAAAATACGCAGCTTAAAACATGTTTTATGTATACATAATTTCAACTGCGACTTCGTAAATGATAACAAAGGATGTGTATTCGTAGTTCTTTTGGCATATATTATGAATAATGATGAAATACTAAATATAGTCACATGGCGCTTTGTGTAAAAAATGATGTACTCACGTCCATCTTCAAATGAAGCCGTAGAGTCCAAGGGGATAACCAATAACGGCAGTATTCCACTCAGGCCAACCAGCACCGACGCAAGTGATGCAAAAAGCCAAGGGTGTTCGTCCAACTCTTCAACAACGGAATAAAAATATTCCGGCAAATAACCCGCCATCGTAATTTCTCGAGATATTTACAATATTACTTTAAAAAAAATCACAATCCAAATACAAAAACAACTCCTTTTTTATTTAAAAATTAACAACCAACGTCTACTAAATCGTTGACCAAACTAAATCGGAAATCTCACTGGAATTACAATTCGTATTTTGAGATAAAGACGCCGTCCAGACGAACTAATCTTCACTGAGATTGAGAACGCCCGTCCGCTGCTGTTTTTATCTCCTTCCAATATTTGATAATATATATGCAGACTGGGTCTTTATAATATCATCTTTCATGGAAAAGGTTTTGTATGCGCAATTATAAAAAAGCAACAACATATGACACCCGCCAATGAAAGCAAAATAACTTATGACAAATTGAAAAGAATAATTTGTTTTGACGCGAATGTCAATGGAACGAGTATTGCCAGAATCAATTTATCTGTCACCTGACTGCCTTCTGAAATTGGACGAAAATAGTATTATATCACTTATCAATGTTATTATTGTAAGTTAATAAATACTAAGCTGTACCGATAAATAAGATCGATGTTATCTCATGATGATATAAAACAACAGCGTATTTTCAATCATTATTTTTAGGGCAACCGACTTTAAAGCTCAGAGTTTGGAATTCGAGAATTTTACTTCTTAACTCTTTTCGACGTTTTCTGACCGTATATAAAATATACAAGTTAATTAAATCCAATACCAATCTAAAACACGTCGAATATCTATCGCAACGAATGAAAAAGTTTTACATTTTTATATACTCTTCACATGTCTTTTTTACCTTTACCAAAGTAACATTTGCCACAATCGCCATTACATATACCAGATACCTATATAGGAACTTAAATTAGCCTTTGCAATACATTCTTCATCATTTTTTTAGACTGAATAACGCTAATGTTCTGGTGAATCTTTACAGCTTCACTGATCTAACAATTTCATATATCTATGCATAGATGTATATGGATGCGTATGTGAACAACAGAGATATCTGAAAATGATCCCCTATCTATACACTCGTCATAAACGACCATGACAAAAATTACTTGTTTAACTAAAATAAAAATAATACATAAGAAAGACAAATAAATATTAGATTTCTGCTAGCTCTTATCGATAACCGGATAGTTTCTCAAAAGGTGATAGTGTATTAAAGTTCATAAACTATTCTAGTTTGATATCATCTCAATAATTCGATCAAATATACTCAGTTAAGAATTATCACCGACCAATTTCTTTATGTAGTAGTGTATGTATGAAATATATACTATCTATTATTTGTATACTATTTAATTTAAATGTGGTCTCTGAATACATATACTTAGTTACACCAATATTTTTCTTTTACATTATTTAATCGATAACTACTTATTGAAATAAAATATTTCCATTGCAATATTGCACGGTTTCGCAACACTAGTGAAAATATACAATAATCAACTGGAAGGGGAGCATTCTACCTATAGATATTATTATAATAAATTACAAAATTCTAATTTATTTACATGTGACATCACGCCTATATGAAATATAATCCGTAATTTATTCGAATAAGTTTTTAATAATTTTCAGTACCTACTCTCCTTCTGAGCGATTTATTTTGGGTCTACTCAACCTTGATGTGAATCTTCGAACGCCAGTTTATTTTTTCAAACTTTTGAACGCAGTGCAATGAAAAGATGAGTAGGTACATTTTGGATATAATATCTAATGTTTTTTGTACTTCAAACCGCAACCTACAACTTTATTAGATATGTTATACACAATGTGTTTGGGATGTTAGTTCGGTTTTAGTTGATAGCTATAGAGATCTTTAAAGAAATATTGCGACACATTGAAGTATCATTTTGCGTTTTGACGATATTATTAAATAAACATTTTGTAAATGTATTGAACCAAGTCAAACGTTTAGTAAAACGCTTCTTTCCAAGGAAATAAATTAAATTCCTTTTATATTTTAACAATCTTGAAATTATATGACGAATTTCACACCACACATATAACATGTAAATAATGTAATTAAGAAAGTTAACAAACGAACCATATGTACCAATGACCGAAATTCGACTATATATTATTCATTTTTGAAGATTCAGTAGTATTGATGATTTTTAACACAGAGTATAATTTTTTTTATTAGTTCCTAAGGATCGTGAAGTATGACGAATATACTTATAAATAAAGGCTTCGATTCGTCAAGGTAAGGAAAAAAAACTTATTTTTATTGATAACACTAAGGTTTGTTAATAACTTCTAAACATAAATGAAGTAAAAAAAATCGGTTGACAGACAGAGTAGAAAAATATACTGAACTGTTTTATCGCCTATTCATATATAGACACCTCATTAGTAACTATTATGGTATAAATTACACTGATTAACAATATTAGCATACTATTCAATTATTTACCGATGTTTTAATGGTGATGGTGATAATGCTATCTTACATCCTAATAGATGACTTTTTATATGTCAACGAGTTTTATTATTTTTTCAAGACCCGATTAGTGAAATAGCAGAAACAGTTATTACCTACTACGAAGTCTTATAGTGACAACACGCCTAAAACGCATATCTCAAAAACCAATAATACAAACAATTTTTCGCGCGCTATACAACCTATTTATTAAGAGAATTGTGGTTATATGCACACCTCGTCAATCTCTTTGGCCAAAAAGTATGAAAAATACTGTAACTTGTCTTTACAGCCCCAAGGATCGCAGCATAAAAGTGAACCAGCCTGACAAGTACGTTGAACTGAAACGTCGCTATGAAAGAAATATGTACTTATATTCTAAATTTATTAACGTGGACCACACCTAGTTGATATACACACATCAAAAAAGTCTAAGCAACATGCGTGATATTACAAATTTTACCATTTATATTCATTAATTTCTAAGTATTTACTCAAACAAAGTGCGTAGGTAAGTAAACATTTTTGTTATTGATAACTTACTGGATGGTTGTAAAAAAAAATTTGATTATGTTTTGTTTTTTCATAAAATTCAAATGGCTGCGAATTTGTTTGAATTTAAGTGCGTTTTAATTGCTACGTTTAGTCTTGATTTTATAATTTTACCAACCATTTAAATAAAGTTAGCGACAAAATTGAATTGTTAGATATTCTTTACGTCATGAAGCGACATCATTTGATGGCAGATGAAATGCAAAGAGCTGTAGTGATTTTGCAAGCGGGAAGTAATCAATCTCAGGTATCTCGACATTTTGGCATCCATAGAAGTGTTATTTGTCGTCTTTGGCAGCGCTACAATAATACAGGAGAACCCGCTGAACAGCATCCAGGCCGTAAAAGGAGTACAACCCCTCGGCAAGATACAACTGACTGCAAGACGCCCAAGACATCTATTCAATTGAGAGACGATATTTATTACTCGCAAATACTTTAGCGACAGTTGCCTTGTTTATTGATTGTACCAGTAAATGGGAAATTAAACGATGATTCATGCTCTTTGAAATGTCTAAAGGGGTCGTTATTCTATTAGAGAGGAGGCTGACTTGCGCTTTAATTTACTTGGTAAGGCTTTAATTATAAGCTCAATAATTAGTACTTAAAAATATTCGAAACTAATCACTTTTATTTAAATAAACAAGGTACTATTTTAGAATATTAACACTAATGTTAAACATTACAAAGATATATTTTTTCTATGATCTAAAGAGTTAATTACTGTATGATACTCTTAAAGACGTAATAATTTTTAATTAAATAATAAAAATAATATTAAATAAATATAAATAATTCATAAATTTTATAAAAACTTCTCCTTTTAAACCTACCAACATTTATCTCTGCATCACCTAATGGTTGACTGGTAGAGAATGCCTTCGGCATTAAGTCCGCCATTGCGTATTTAAGGCATAATGTATAAATAAATAAAATTAAGTTTAATAAGCTATCAAACTTAGGACAACATGGAGATAATAAATAGATGCTTCGTTTCCTTCGATCAGTTATTGTTGATCGAAGTTCTTTTCACTGATCTTAATTTTTAAAAATATTCACACGGTCTTTCATTTCCTTTTTCACCGTCTTAGGCACTGAATTTTTTAAAATCCTTCCTTAGTTATTACCTGCTGATCATATAGAACTACAAGGAAGTAATGTAAAACAAGCGAAATATATTTTAAGAAGGTATTTCATAAAGAACTACCTCCAAAAACTTAAATAAATATATATATATATATCTTGTCGGCGCGGCGCTTTGACGAAAATACCTCGCCTCGATTAAACCGCGGTAGCGGTTTCCCGATGAGAGTCCTACTATGTAAATATATGTTATTTTTCTTTTGTCATAAAAAAAGGATTAAAAGAACTTATAAAGACAACAGCTGTTATTTTTACATCATAGAACCCTAAAGATATTATTTTAAAATTAAAATACAACGTTATAATGTGAAGAACCATGCTAAAATCTAAATTAGTACATGTTGCTTAGACTTTTTTGATGAGTGTATAAAGTATTATCAGTTTAGTAGACTTTGAAAGCGAAAACAAACGAGTACAGAGAAATGAATGAAGCTTCGCAGATATAGGACATATTATTTGGAAGGCGACAGAAATCGATTGTCAATAAAAAAAAATACAGTAAAAAAATAAACCGACTTCGATGTGAAAAACTAATGAGACACTAAAAAGCGAAAAATAACTGAATGATTAAATTAACCAAATTAAATAAAAAATATTGGTATTCGCGCTACCTAATAATAAACAAAAAAAGGGGTGTAAGGGGTATTGAATAACATCATAAGACTTGAGACACCCAAGCTAACCTCACCTGCACGTGGTGCA
>MU158736.1:533518-553152 GCA_015888305.1 Antheraea pernyi | reverse complement strand
ATAACGAACGAGGCGTGGTGAAAGCGGGGTAGTAGGGTTTTACAGCCTGACTGGGTCGCAACCACGATGTATATGGCGAAAAAGCCCGTCATAGTGATTCGCTTTTGCGGGTCACGTTTCGAGATCAGCCTGTGCATATCCAGCTTTTCGCAGGCCGGCATGACAGCGGCGACCTGCGATGGATACTGTGTCACTCGGTGGTCGCCATTGTTTTTGGATTGGACTGTGCTTACTATCAGGCACATGCTACTATAAAAAAAAAAAATATAAATAGGTCGGCGACCTAAATTCATATCATCTACGTACAAAGTTTTAGTCCACTCTCGTGTCCCACGATGTATATCTGAATAGTATACATATTTTATTACCTGCAACTTTGAAATGTAGGTTGGCATCGACTTCAAATATATTATTAGGTAGCGCGAATATCAATACTTTTTATTTAATTTAGTGTCTTATTAGTATTTCACATCGAAGCCGTTATATTTTTTTTGTGTGCATAAATATATCTGTTTTCTAATGGGTATAATAAATCCGTTCCAATTTCACGAAAATACGTGAAAAATGGGTGAAAATCAAATAAACGATTTTTCACCCCCTTAGGGGTTGAATATTTTCGTCAAGTTTATATGGTTACCACCTCTGAATATAACCAATTCAAATAAAAAAAGACTCAATAAAATTGATTCATAATTGACGGAGATATCGATTAACATACATAAAAAAAAATACATACAACCGAACGTAGTAACCTCCTCCTTTTTCGAAATCGGTTAAAAAAGTATTATTCGTCAAAAGTCTAGCTATATAAAATCCTGACGCGGGTGTGTTCGTAATACTTATCCTCAACTCTGCTTGACAGATTTTTGTGTTCCTTTTTTACTTAAAGGGTAACCTGGATAGTATTTAGTTATAGCTGGAGTCGGTAGGTGGTGTTGTGTTATTATCGAAATTTAAAAAGTTTGTTTTTTATTTTTTACTTAAAAGGTTTAGTATAATTTCTAGATTTATAGCCTCCCACCACCTCTCAGTATTATTTAATTCAATACGTTTTTTTACGTTCTATATTTGTTAACGCCTGTGGCTGAATGAAATCTATCTACGAAGTGTGTTAGTAATATTTTAAAACGAACCAATAGCTTTTTTGGCGGGATCTTAGAAGGCCATACAGACGGATTTTATATTTTATTGGTAATCTTGTGTTATTTGACCCTATGTATTTTAGTATAAGGTGTTTTACGTAATATAATTCAATTACTGTGAACAAGTGAAATTAAAAGGGAAATAATACCACGGAACATGGATTTTGACTTACCACAAAAACTGTGGCAGTGGCAGGAATAATCTACTAGAAGATTGCTTGCCAAAAAAAAGAAAACATATTCTATATATATATATATAATGAAAATAGAATTCTTTTGAGGTTAAATCATGTCAGAACTACTGCATGTATCGGGATAGAAGTATGACCATTCGATGCTGAATTTTTCGTAGATAGTTCAAGGCTACTTTTTTATTATTCGACCTTTTGGCTTTTTTTTAGTTAAAGAAGCGGATGGGAGTCAGCTATTGTGCTAATAATTTGAGAACCACTTGCCTATTGATGTGTTTTTTTTAATCCACAGATATATTCTGTAGTCAAATTTGAATATAAGATATATTGTTACACTACGTTATTATATACTGCATACATGGCCGAAGCCACATTTGGCAGAACAAATCCACACTACCCCATACCGCCGCAGCTTATACAGAATGTGCTGCACGGTGTCCTCGTCAGCGGTACACTCGTGACATGCGGCGGTCGGCTCCCTACGAACGATCTAGTGCAGGTACCACCCGAACAACCATGTCGGGTTAGCATCTGTACCAATCTGAACGTCAGAGAGCCCCATTCCCTCTCCATTCACTCCCGCAGGACTGGGTGGACGGCGTTCACAGTATACCACCTATACCATGCTTTCACCAAGTCCTGCATCCAACACTCCACGGCCTCCTACCTCAGCTGTCGCTTCTTCTCCTTTACATCCCTGAGAGCCGGAGGCTCCTCGCTACGTTTTCTCGCCACCGAGAATTCATACACGGTGGTGAGAACTCTCGCCTCCAGCTCTCAGGGCAGCTAACCTGCGAGCACGAAGGCCGCCGTCGAAGATACCGTATGATATGCCCGAATCGCCCTCAGTGCCACAATGCGCACTCTTATATAGAGCCGGCGGAACCCAGCACTCGGCCCCCTTATCTTGGGCAGCAGCCGGCCGCATCAATACGCGGTCCAAGCTCCACAAAATGAGGATCGAAACGTCAGCGGCCATCCATACTTCATCTGAGCCCTCACCCTGACACGGGCACCATCCACAATTATATGAGTCTCAGGTCGTGGCCCTCGCCGAGTCCCATGAAATAATATGACCTCGGACTTCTCGAGGGCCACCTGAGGCCTATCTGTCGGATGCGCCCGACCACGAGTGTTGTGGGTATCGTGGCCAGGCGCACGTGCTCTCACCAATCCCCCAAGTAGATAACTTAAAATATATATCAAAGATAACCACATACATACTTATAAAATATCTATAACTGACTTCTGCGCACGACTTCGTTCGCGTGGAATAGTTACTTTGTGCTAATGCAGCGGAAGGTCTCAAAAGGAAAAAAAACACCCCGATTCTTAAACCTTCTTCTTTGGTTCTCCGCTCCTCCTAGCGTGATGATATACAGCCTTCCTCAATGAATGACTTACTTAACACTGAAAGAATTTTACAAATCGGAACAGTAGTACCTGAGATTAGCGCGTTCAAACAAACAAACGAACAGACTATCCAGCTTTTTTAAAATTACTGTAGTTGAATAAATGTTTATAACATGACACTGTAAAAAGTTATCACTCGTTTTAATGTCACCATCTTGTGTCGAAAAGTGGTACCACAAAAGGATAGTGAAATTATTTTAGCTTGTAATTAAAAATACAACTGTAAATATATTATTTATTAGCGGGCCCAGCGGACGTTGTACCCTCCTGATAATTAAAAAAAAACCGTGACAAATTATATACTTAAACCTTTTTCACGAACCACTTTATCTACTGGTGTAAACAGCATGAAAATCCGTAGAGAAGTCGTTTTTGTGTCTATCGCGAACAGACAGACAGATAGACGTGGCAGAGGACTTTGTTTTATAATATGCAGTAATTCTAAGTAATCCCTGCAATTTGTTTTTCACAAAAATTAAAAAATGTCAGTCACTTTACATTTACATTCTTATTCTATGTTTTGATTCATTTTTGTTTTACTTTTAACAACAAATCTTATATATTATGACTTCCATCGAGTAGGTAGATAATCATGTTACAACTTTCAATGTCAATGTTAATGTTCCAACAAGATGGTGGCTCTCTTGTTAGAACTTTCCAGAGAGTTTTTGCGGCATCTCAGAATTAATGTCTCGGTCGTATTATTTTCCATCCACTTCACTTATGCACAATAACCGAACTATATATACTACGTAAAATGCCACCAATATTACGAAATATAGAGTTAAATAACTCAAGATTATAAATAACATATAATAGCCACTACATGACAGGCTAAGAACCCGCCAAAAACTCTATAAATTTATTGTTACCATAAAGTTTTAAAACGCGTACGAAGGAGAATATTGTAGATTAAAATGTATAAAAGACAAAAAGTCAGTGTGCTAATTAAAAAAAAAGTGTTTCAATGACACAAGGTTTATTATAATCTGAACATAGTGCATTATAGAATTGAGCAGTATCTAATTAGACAGCCAGTGAGTGACATCGTTTGATTGATTAGATCTGTTCGACCGTCGTTGCAAATCACTCAACATGCTGGTTCGTAAATTATATTGTTGAATATAAAATAAATATAATCTAAATTTGTTAATTTCGCGCCATTTCTCTCATATAATAATCAAAAAAGTTTGTATATGTATTATGTAAAATACACAATTTTGTTTATTTAATTGATGTTTCATTTCACCGTGGTAATTAATACATAATATTTAATTAAATTCAACATTGTATAATAAATAACTTCATATCTCAGAATATTATTATTAATCTTCAATAATCATTTCGTGAATATCATTGACGTCTATTAAAAATCATTGCCAGATATGTATGTATTTTCGTGTAGAGTTAAATTGTTGGCAATCATTCGTTTTTGAAATTCTATAATACACTATTTGAGCCCGCGACTCTGAACGTTTTCGTTATTTCTTGTAATAAATATTTGAGTTACGTCTCAAAATTAGTTGAATTCAACTGTAATCGTTCATATAATATGTTTAATTTTTTAAAGATTTCCTGTTATATACACCGATAACAAAGTTCAAGTTTTGCCGTCCATAACATCCTTAGTGGAGTTTTTGGCGGGATTTTAGTCTGTCACGTAGTGGATTTTATATCCGAGAGCTTAATCGAAATCATGTGTTACGTTGTAATTTATTTGAGTAATGTACAGTGTTAACTTTTTTAACGAAATTTAAAAATACATATTTCTTTTCGTGTAAAGAGTTTTTGTTACAAAGAGGTCCGAACATTACTTTTACTTTCTTCTCTTTTTATTGCAAATATTAAGCAAGCCGGTTCGTTAACACATAACGCTTTTCTTTTACTGACCATTTGCACAGTTTCAAAGTTGGTTTATAATTGACAAAACAATTGATTAACCTGATGTGTTAAGTAATTGATACAAATATAAGGAGCGTTCCGCGCCAAATTGGACGGTTTGTATTTTTTATATTTCCACATTTTCGTGATATATTTTAACACTCAAAATAGTTGGTGGTGCTTAACGTAATATAGTTTGGTTATTGTGTGCAAGTGAAGTGGATTGGAAATAATACAACGGAACATGGATTTTGACTTGCTACAAATACTCCCAGGAAAGTTTTACCAAGATGGCCACCATCTTGTTAGTTCATTGAAATTATATCAAGAATCTTGTAATATCGTTGCTCACTTGACAATGGCAGTAATAGTCTACTATAAGAGTGGTTGCCAAAAATAAATTCCTAGTAAGTTATGAGTTTTTTTTTTAATTACTCGTTCAAAAGATAAATAGTCTAATGAAAACCTTCAAAATTCGATATTTTTTTCAAACCGTCCGATTTGGCGTTGCCCTTTATACTAAAGACACAGCAATCCAAGTGTAATCGTACACGTTTGCTTGGCAATTAATAATAACAGAAGCACGACGGTTGTTTACGGTGTCAGGTGTGTTTCTTAGAAGTTTTGGCACATCAAAGATTTAGTCAAAGCCTTGTAAACGGAATACTTAAACGATAATATTGATAATAGTTACTGTAAATATTTGCTGACATATAAATTATAAATTTCACTGTATGTATCCAGCATATCAGTGTATGTATTTTAATATTTAATTGAAGAAGGTGTTAGGTACTTTGCGGAAATTCAGCATTAAATATATAATGGTACATGGACGTTACTTTCCATTTCTGGCTGAAATTGATTGGTCGCCACTACGTGTCACTGCAACAAAAAGCCTTTGATTTTATTTGTGCGAGGTGTAACTGAAAAAGTTTAGTTTGAATCTATTAATAGAGAAAGAAATATTAGGGACTAAAACATCATAAAGAATTAAACAACGTGTCCTTGGTGATGGTTGAATCTGACGTCGATTTGTATGTAACTTCAAAATATAAACAATTAAAATATGTTGCAGATTAACGTATAATTAAATCACAATCGATTATATTTCGCTCCGTCACGCAGCATCTTCAGATTAATGTTCTGTGTATCATTCTAAATGAACAGCATATATAATTTTATGAATTTTAAGGTGAACCAACAACATTGGAGTAATTTGTACGTTATAGAGAGGTTTTATACTTATATTTAGTGCAGCATATATAATTTAAATTGAAAATGATGATCGGTTGAGTAATTAGGGTGTGAAAGTATAATAAACAAATAAACAGACTGACACTCTCATGTATAATATAAATAACGTTTGTTAATGCTGCATTTGAATATCTCTTCTATTCAACATTTATCAAACAAATGTGAGTAATATTCGGGTCTTAGAACCTGCTTCAGACACATAACGAATTTAATTATAGACTATCTCGTACAGTTTATGCATCATTTTAATCCAATTAAGGATTCAGAATGAAAAAAAAACTATTAAAGAAATGAATGTTACTTCGCTTTGTATGTATATAAAGAAAACTAGCTCTATGCTACAACTCTTTTTGTGTATTGCTAGTTAGATACAAGCTCTCGCCCGCGACTTCGTCCACTTGGAATTTAGCACAAAATTTTTTGTTCAGTGTTAATTTCCGTGTAAAGCGCGCGTGTTTCTGAACGCTACTTCATTAGTTTATTATATTTGACTGGAACTCTGATTTTTTCCTAAAATAGAAGTAACCTTTTTTTATTAACATGGGAAAATCCCTTATGGATACTTATCCTCCCAGGGGAGAGAGTGGGTTATGTCCGACTCGCACTCGTATTTCTTGAGGAGGCAAGGGATCGTATTAGCTACTCAACCTTGCCACCCGGTCCATCCCCTCAAGTCCGGCTACTGTGACGAAACGAGGCGGGCAAATTGCCGCTTCCTCCTACCGGTCCTCTGTTGGCGGAGAGGGCCGCTCTGAGGACCTCTTCGCGGGCCCTCTCCGCCGCCTCCTTCTGCAAGATGGCCTCCTCGCAGAAGGAGGCTATCGCTTGCCATTCCTGTTTGTTGCCGAGCATGGCCAAAACCACACTCGGCAGCGATAAATCTTGCTCTAACGCCGCAACCAGAATGTGGTGGTGTCCCTCCCAGGCAGCACACACAGACGGAGTGTGCTGCGCGGTGCCCTCCTCAGCGCCGCACTGGGGCGGTAGGCTCTCTGCGAGCAATCTGGTGCAGGTACCATCCGAAACATCCATGTCCAGTTAGTACCTGCACCAGCCGAAACGATAGAAAGCACCACTCCCAGTTTATCCATTCCGGCAGGACCGGGCGGACGGCGTCAATTGTGTAACGCCCGTTATCATTAGTTATATGCCGGCGAGAATCCCGTTAAAATTGGTTCAATTGTTTCAGAAATTAGCCGGAACAAACAGACAGAAAAAAAAAATTGTTTGTTTATAAGTACCATAAAAAAATAACTGTTATTTTGACATTACAAACAGACACTTCGATTTTCTTTATTTGTGTAGACAATTTTATTACAATAACATATTACAATACAATACAATACATATAATAATATAACAATAACAATTTATTAGCAGCAGCCGCCCACTCGCTCGTCTACGTTTATAACCTTATAAATGACGACACCATATAATATCTTCGTGTAGCTCTAATGTTTTATTCAATGCATACCGAGGTAGGTCGCGGAAGGCAGTTGATTTTTTCCAAATTATTTGACACTTCTCATTATATTGGAGCCTATTTACACATACCTGTATATGGTATGTTTATGTTCTATAATGTTTATGGTCTATTTTGATGTATAAACCGTATCACTATAATATTTTATCTTATCTTAAGATTGTTATAGCGTTTAAACCCAATTGGCCACAATTGAAAATCAGCGCATCACTTGCAATGGTGACAGCCAGCACATGCTGAATTGTGAGCCATTGTAGCAATACCATGGCATAATTTTAATATGTTCTAACCTTCAATTTCTTTTATGTTATAAATATTTGTAACTCTATTTTTTCACTACTATATTGTCCGTGTATTTGCTACAATAGTTTTTTTTCTTTCTTTCTTTTCTTTCTTATCAAAATCCATTCAGTAGTTTTTACTTCGTGAAAGAATAACTAACATCACTCGATCCCTACAAACTTTCTCGTTTATAGTATTACCTAACTTTTACCCGCGGTTTCGCTTGCGTTAATGTTTGTCCTATCATACCCCTTTTGTATTCTTGACAACGTGTATGTAAAAGTTCATGATTGCTTGAGTAATAAAGGCGTATATGTGTCGACTAAAAAATACAACGTGAACATACCTTTAGAATTATATTATCATACATCAAAGTCTAACAGGACGGGGAGAAACATTTAAAATCTATAGGATACGAGAAAGACAAACAAACAGAAAGTAATACAGAATCAATCAACGTTGATAGAAAAGCAAGCGAACGATCGGAAAACGTATCCGACGCACGTTCAGCGCAATCGCTACTAGAACATCTTGGCAGCCGCACTCCCGAGCCCAGTTACAGCGAAATGCCACACTTATTTTGGCCAGCCAATTTAAATATCCGACATCGTTGAGTAACATGTGTTTCAGATGGACGTGTAAATAACATTTTATGGATTTTAATAAATTAGCAGAAATAAACCGCTACATAGTAAAATCGTACAGTGCTGTGTTTAATTTTTGTGAGGCGTGTCAGTGAACATGGATTCCTGGGGTATACTGAATGTGGATAGCGCTGCTATGGCGATAACTAGAGACGAAATGACATCGAGTTTTCGTCGAAAACAGACGGTGGTACGTATGTACATGTCATTTGAAAATATAGATTTCAAATGTTATTCTTCGATTATTTTTTTGGCATCCAATTTCTAGATTTCACTGCCATTGCCGAGTAGGTGATAATATTACACGTATCTTGTGATAATTTTATTGTTCTGGCAAGATTGTGGTCTCCTTGTTAGAATTGTTCAGGATTTTTTGTGGCACCTCAGAATTAAATGATCCGTGGTACTATTTCCCATTCAATTCACTTATGCACTATAACTAAAGTATAATACGTTAAATGTCATGCACAAGATTCGATTTATGAATAAACTCAGAGTTATTAAGATATGAGTTATTGTTTATTAAATAATGTTTATTAAAAATATATATCTATGTAATTAATTGAAATCCGTTCAGAGGTTTATTATTGAAAAAGTAGCAAATAGACTTTTGTGTTTAAATAATACTAATAGTGGCCTGTGACTCTCTCCGGTTAGATTCTATTCTTCTACTCTATTAATGTTATGGACAGAATAGGGCTGCGTAAATGTCTCTTCGCGTTACGTTTGAAGGACCCCATGTTATAGGAAAGAGGGAACACACTGGCCGAGAGATTGTTCCACAGCTTCACGGTACGACAAAGACATTGGACATTTTTGAGTTCGTGTCCAGATAGGATTTACGGTAAAACTGTGGCTGTGGAGCCCAGCGCGCGTTGTTCTATTATGACAAAGGCGAGAAGAGCTCTTCCAGCTATACCGACATTCATTTTTATACATAAAAAATATGTAGTATATAAGTAATTTTGTTAAGGCAACTGTCGGAAATTACGTGTAGGCATTTCACGACAGGGTATTGTCATAAGGGTGGTAGCTAGCCAGAGAGGGCGTTATAAAAACAGTGCGTGCATAACTGTGTACTCGCGGAGAAAGTGAAACTTCTTTGGGGTATGTTTATTAAATTATATATATACATATGTATGAGGATGCTCATAAACTATATACTATACGAAGTCACATACATTTACCCATTTTGGTATACTACTACACCCAGACAAACACATACATACTTACGTATACCCATAAATACATACCTCCTTCACGTTTAACGAGTAAAGAATTTTTTCATATTTGCCATAAGAATTTTCATTTCAAAAATACTAAGACAAATTAATGGATTAATGGATGGTTTTCTTTTACATTATGTATGTCTATAAAAATATTATTATAATCTGTCTCATGAGAATAACAGTATTTTAAATTATGATAAAGCAGTTAAAAATGGCGGTGTGTTAATACATTACCTATAGCGCGTGGTGTCGCGTCGCGTCAGCAAGGCGATGCGCCGCATCCTGGCCATGACCAAAAAAAACTATAATATTACATATTTATTTAAGTATGTAGCTTATTATGAAGTTATCAATTGTATATTTATACTTTATAATTTGATTTTACTTATAATTTTCCTAATGGAATTTCTTTTCGTTCTTTTTTCATTATTTATCTTCATTTTTCCATTTGTGTCGTTACATTTAAATTTTAGCCGTTTGTAACATTTTACGTTATTTTTCAAGGTATTTCAAATTTGTACATGTAAGATATGAAGGCCGTAGAATAAACTAAAAACCTTATGAATGGCAACATTTCAACTTCGGTCTCGGTGTATATAAACTGGAAATCTTAAAAAAATTAAACATGTTATACGAACGATTCCAATTGGATTTAGTTCATTTTGTAACGTACTTATTTATGCTAGTACAAATCATAAATTTATAATGTTAAATTTTTTATCTTATATTACCATTTTATAAAATAAAGTAGTGTAAGCTTTATCCATTCGAGTATACGATATGATTTCAGTCTATTGTTTAAGTTATTCTTAGTTTTGACTTTAGTTTATTCTGTACATATCACTATTATTACATAGTATTAAACAAAATCCTCTGCCATGTCCGTCTATTCGCGATAAACTCAATAACGAATGAACGGACTTTCATGCGGTTTTCACCAGTATACTTTAAATCTCTACATAAAGTGATTAATGAGGAAGCTTTTTTTTAATTATCAGGGCAGGAAAACGTCCCCCTGTTTCACCAGTGAATAATAAATAAATAAATTTGGTCTTACGACACCTGAAAATATATTTTTCGTAGTACATTAGTATTACACTGAAAAGAGTTTAAAATACTTTGTTCCGAGATATAGAAATTCAAACCGTAACACGGACAGCATTACCACAAATACGGTGACTGCCAAGAAATGACAATATTTTATCTAGTGAAAACTTTTTAGCTCTGTTATGATTTGATATGCGATAAAACGAAAAAGCGGCATGGAAGGGAGAGAGAGATATTCATTTAAATTATTTAACGTGCGAAAGAGTGAGACAGAATACATTATTTAGTGTTTCTTATATTCACGGTCTCCTCATTCTATAGAACACTAGTTTCTGCCCGTAACTTCGTCGTCGTGGAGTAGTTGCTTTGGACTATAACTAATAATCAGCGAAAGGTCTCAAAAGGAAAAGAAAACCGATTTTAAAACATTCTTCATTGGTGCTCCCTCGATAAATGAGCTATCTAACATTGAAAGATTATTTCAAATCGGACAGTAGTTCCTGAGATCTGCACGTTCAACCAACCAAACAAACAAACTCTTCAGCTTTATATATTAGTATAGATGATCTAATACTTGCTTTGGTCTGAACATTGTACGTTCATGTGTCGCGAGTGCGAAAGCTTGAGCAAAGGTGTTATAAGCAGAGTGGTGGTATAGTTCATGTGAATCGCTTGAAAGTTAATTCGTCTAGGCTTAGTGTGTTACCGCCTTAGTGTTCATCGTTATATCATTAGGTCAGGTTGCGGTCAAACGGTATTATATTAAAATATATAAACAACAAAAAAGAGCCGACAACAAGCTAAATTACCGGACACATATTTTCTGACTCTACCACACAGCGGTATATCTCATTGATAATTAAAACCAGCTGCTCAAGCCTAGGTCCGTTCCCTCGGCGTGGAGCCCTTGCGTACGCTGCTCGCGCGATACACTCACACAAAATCTTACATCACTGCGACAACATTATACATATCACCTCCACACACGTGCACGCATACATGCTTACACATGCAAGTGGAAGGGTTTTATCTTTTTTCCTTTATCAAACTGAAATAGTTTAGAATATTATGCGATACGAAATATATATAAAAGTTATTGAGGTATGTATGCTTGGTACACATATATGTTTCAACAACTCATATATGTATGAATAGTTAGCTTAGCTTAGGTTAGCTCACATAGGTCGCGAAATGCATGTATTAGGCAACAGCCAAAGCCGAGGTGTGCCGCGCACCCTTGAGCTAGTTGTCAAAATAAAATCGGCTGAGTGCCTTAAGCGCTCGCCTTAGTAGTTCGGTGAAGCTGTTAAGACCTTGCTTAGTCAATAGCGTAGTCAGTTCGAAATAAAAAAAAATGATAATTAAAACCTTAACAATTCAATTCCGACACGAAGTACATATAAGAGCTACTGAAAGAAAGAAGGAGAAGAGTGAGGGAGGAGATGGTAGAGAGGTGGAGGCAGGACCTGGCGGACGCGCGTTACGGTCGATACACGATCGACGCCGTTCGCCCGGTCCTGTCGGAATGGTATCAGAGGAAGGGGGGCTCCCTGACGTTCCGTCTGGTGCAGGTGCTGACCGGGCACGGGTGCTTCGGTTGGTACCTGCACCGGATAGCACGCAGGGAGCCGACCGCCGTATGCCATCAGTGCGGCGTTGACCCGGACACCGCGCAGCACACTCTGTCTGAGTGTGCTGCATGGGAGGAGCAACGTCGCACTCTGGCTGCGGCGGTAGGGCAAGACCTCTCACTGCCGAGCGTGGTTGCGGCCATGCTCGGTAGTGAGGATAACTGGAGCGCAATGGCCTCCTTCTGTGAGGAAGTCGTCTCGCAGAAGGAGGCGGCGGAGAGGGTCCGTGAGCAAGACCCTCAAAGTGGCCGTCTCCGCCAACGGAGGACGGGCAGGAGGAGGCGTCAGTTTGACCGCCTCCTCCCACTGTAACCGGACCAGGGAAGATGGGTCGGGGGGCCCATCTTCCCATTGCACAGGTCCGGTGGACGGAGGAGATGGCCGGTGTGTACACGGCTGTCTCCCAACAAGACCGGGCCCGGCGGCAGCGCTTTTGCTGCTGGGCCAACCGCTGGGGCGGCACGATGAAGTCTATAGAGATCTCGTGCCGCCCCAACTATAGCGGACGAGGTACACCGTGGGGTTTTAGTCCGTGCGACTCGGACATAACCCACCCTCTCCCCCGAGAGGGTGGTGTATCCATAAGGGATTTCCCAACGATAAAAAAAAAAAAAAGTTAGGTCGCGAATTGCATAAACTAGGCAACAGCCCAAGCCGAGTGCCGTGCACCCTTGAGCTAGTTGTCGAAATTAAATCGGCTGAGTCCCTTAAGCGCTCGCCTTAGTAGTCCGGTGAAGCAGGTGGGCAGGTTGAAAAAAAAAAAACAATTTAATGTTACTTGAATCTACCGTGAAAATTTTCTTTTTTCGACAATTGTCTACTAATAATAAAACTTAAAAAAAAATGTTTTGCAGAACAATATAGAACTGTTGATTTCTCAGAGTTAGAAATCACCAATACATCGTAGGCTGGTGTGAAGAGTATGCTCATACCTTCGTTCGGGAAAAGTCTTATGGCCCTGCAGTGGGTCTCTTACAGGCTGATGTGACGATAATTTTATACCTCGATATTTATAAAAGGATAATTAACGTCTAAATGATAGATTTTCATACTAACTTTCGTCCCATTTTTAGTGCTCACCACTGATATTATAAGTTATCTTTTTAATTATAGGTAATATCATTTGTTGTAGGCGGTAGAGCCACGCTGAAACTATTACTCGTTTCAGCATGAATGGGTCGGCTCGCCCGGAGTAGTACAACTCTCTCATAGAAACACCGAGGTGAAGTAACAGTGCTTGCATCGTTGCGTTTCGTTCGGCCAGTGAGAGCGCCGGAGGACCACTTCCACTCTCTCCCTCCCTTCCTCCCCCTCCTCCAACACAGGCTGGCAACGCACTTGTGGCTCCGCTAGTGTTGTAAGTGTCTACGGACGGTGGTGATCACTTAACATCAGATGACCCATCTGTACGTTTGCCTCCTATAATATAAAAAAATCATTGGTGCTCACCCACAGTATAAAAGAAACCCACATACAAATTATAACTTTTTTTATTTTTAACGTGGGGAACGCCACCCTCCCGGGGGAGAGGGTGGGTTATGTCCGAGTCGCACGGTGTACCGACAGACCGTTTTGTGGGGGCGACAACAAGCTAACAACCGAACTAGCTAATCAACCTTGTAGAGCCGCCCCCACGGTCCGTCCGGCGGGAGGTGACCGCCGGGCTCCTACCTATAGAGGGACAGACCGGGTAAGAAAGAAAGAAACAAACAACAGAAACAGATTTTCAACATGCGGGTGATAGCTAGCCAGACGGACTTAGAAAAGGTGGTTAGAAAAGGTCATCGACGCGGTGTCCGAACACACTATCAACTAAGTCTTTATCGCTCCACAAAGGCATCATCGTTTCTTATAGTTATTATTTTATATATATGTATAGATAGATTTATAGATGGATTGGCGAAAATTTTCCGATCAGAATGACACCTTGACGTACAACAGATATGTTCTACAGAACGTTTGATAAATCACGTTGTCTGTTCACATAAAACATTTTCCCATCCAAACATATAATTGAGGAAACCATTTAGAATTATAAATGTACGAGTATATATGATGTTTTATTCGCGTGAAAGATTTTGTGGGACGTGTAAATAGTTCTATTGAAAAGTAAACCGATTGTCACAAGAGGAAACGCGAGCATCGTTTGTTTTATAGTATTTTTTTATTTGGTCCATAGAGTAACGAAGCTGCAGTTAGTGTAAGCGGTTTCATAATTTTTTTGTCCCTTGGTAACGGTACTAGAGCAACTGTTTAGAGTAGCGCAGTAATGAAACTTTCAAAAAGAAAGCGAAAAGATGTCTCACTATTTTCCAATACCCGAAGGTGTCCGAGACACTGCTTCCACTCTACCCGACACAGTGTTTACACCCTTCGCTTTTCGTTACGCAAAAAGATTGAGGATCAGAATTTTAAAGCCCCATAGGAAATTGTACTTCAAGAAGCTTCATTCAGCGCAAAGTACGATCTGTATCTAACACTTTTAACGCAAATCCATTACGTATTAGCAAATAACATCTGTTTTCATATAACGCTCAAGGTATCTTGCATTAGAATGGAATCGAAATGGATCCGATATTACATCGCTTTGATCTTAGCTCATAATTCAGCTTATCTATAACTTTCAATTTAAGATGCCTAATCCCTTATAAATTATATTATAACTAAGAAGCGGTTGATACGTCAAAATTGCTACTATGGCGCCTAAAACTTGGCTAGCTAGCAAACGTGATATCAGTATCGTGTCAGTGTTAATGGAAGCATGACAATGCCCGTCAATTCGCCCGTATCTAAGCAACATATAACTATTTCTTTTTCACCACCGATATTGAGAATACGCCATCTTACTTCCACATTTTATGTAAGATGTGGCGTTACAATATTACTTTACGTATGTGTGCGTTATCGTGCCATGTATTTCGGTAAAATCTCATCTTTTTACTTATAATTTATCGTTCTTTGATGTTACAAAGTGCGTTTGGATAAAATTAAGTCCAGTAATGGATTTAGGCCTAAACCCGCGAAGTTTGGGCTTAGGCTGACAGGATTTTATGGGTGGCAGAGTTTTCGAAATGTCTTAAGCTTTAAAATCGATAAAATACTTTAAATTAAAAAAAATCAATATGGATTGCTTTTGCTGGCAATTACTGAAATATTTCTAGCAATATTATTGAAATGATTTTGTTACCAAATCTATATTAGCCTCTGAGCGTAATAATTCTCCAATAAAAAAAAAGTTTTTAATTGGGGAATTATAGCGGAAGCTTAAAAATATTTGATATTTCTTAATAACTGTAATTAGTAACACTATTTAAAAAAAAACTAAATCATTTCTTATTTTTAATTATTCTATGAAAACTCTCTTTCAATTAATTTATGAAGTGATAATTTGATTAGAGATAATATTTTATAGAATTGGCCACTTTTTATAGAATTTAAAGGAAGAGACTCAACACTACATAACTATAAACGGTACAACGGTTTTGTAGGTGGTAGAGCCACGATGAACTTATTATTGGTTTCAGCATGAATGGGTCGGCTCGCCCGGGGTAGTACCACCCTTGTACATTGTTGCGTTTCGTTCGGTCAGTGAGAGCGCCGGAGGCCCACCTCCCCTCTCCTCTCCCCAACACTGGCTTGCAACGCACTTTCGACGCTCCTGGTGTTGTTAGTGTCCATGGACGGTGGTGATCACTTAACATCACGTGACCCACATGTTCGTTTGCCTGCTATGTCATAAACTATGCCTTTATAACTTCGTTGTGGATAAAACTAGAAGCCTGAATTCTCTCTGGCCATCACATCATATAACAATGTATCTCACAATTAACACATCTTTGAATTCTCTCTGGCCATCACATGATATAACAATGTATCTCACAATTAACACATCTTTGAATTCTCTCTGGCCATCACATCATATAACAATGTATCTCACAATTAACACATCTTTGAATTCTCTCGGGCCATCACATGATATAACAATGTATCTCACAATTAACACATCTTTGAATTCTCTCTGGCCATCACATCATATAACAATGTATCTCACAATTAACACATCTTTGAATTCTCTCTGGCCATCACATGATATAACAATGTATCTCACAATTAACACATTTTATATTGAGTGAAATTGTTTATTGCGATTGCAAAGTCAATGAATTTTATTTAAAACGTAACAGATTTTAAATATGGATATGGTCACTGTAAGACGATATTAAGTTAGCTATTTACGTAATAACTTAAGACGGAAGGTCCGTTAAGTAGGGACTTTAATAAAGTAACCGACTTTGTATTACATAGATCTCACAAGTTTTTACGGTAGAAGAACTTAGTTGCGAGACTTGTTTTTTTTTAACAAGTTTTATTTTTTATGGCATATTGGATCTACAGATAACAGAACGCCCGATCTTATCTAAAGTAATTAAAAGATCCTGATTGAAAAAAAGGCATAACGAATGAGTTGTTCACTCAATTTATTTTTGTATATTTTGAAGTTATATTTCTTTTGGCGCGTTAGGAAAAAATGATGAGAGTAAATTTTTACGATGCGCGCGCACACCGTCACGAAAAACCAACACCCTGAAGTTAGCTATAGTCAACTTTTTCTATTGTTAGTGTCGTTTTTTCTACAAACGTAGAAATTTTTGAAAAGATTTTTATCTTGTTACGCCAAAGAAGTATAACTTCTAACGTGTGTACATAAGTACACACACACTTTTTATTTTATTTATACACTTCGTACTTAAATATTACATACACTGTCACTCAGACAATTTAGACGGTTCAACCGACATGTCATATATTGAAATCCATTCAACAGTTTAGGCTACAAAGCGTGCCAAAGAAAAAACATACATTATATTAATAATTTCTTGTTGACACAAAATTTTACATCTCGTTTTTTACTTTAGTAATACTAAAATATATTAACAAAATTTTCTTTGTGAAATACTAAGAAAATAGATAATATAGAAATTAATCGAAAAATTTAGGTAGGTGGTAGAGCCACGCTGAAGCTATTACTGGTTTCAGCATGAATGGGTCGGCTCGTCCGAGGTAGTACCACCCTCTCATAGAAAACTGACGTGAAGTAACAGTGCTTGCATTGTTGCGTTTCGTTCGGTCAGTGAGAGCGCCGGAGACCCATCTCCCCTCCCCTCTCCCTTGCTCTCCCCCCCCCCCCAACACAGGCTGGCACCGCACTTTCGACTCCCCTGTTGTTGCAAGTGTATATGGAAAATTAAGATTCTTTGTTCCACAATATCGATGGTTAGCTGTAAGAAATAGCCTTATGGCATTAATCTCGCCAATATACAAATTAAGAGTGTAAAAAAATATTAATTAATTAATTCATATCAACCTGAAAACAGCGCAACCTACCAAATAGCTACATGTCATCCAAATTTAGTTTTTTGGTGAAATCTTAGTCTGCCATATCATATATGTTAAAAAGAAGTACCCAATCGAGTTTCTTACCGGTTCTTCTCGATGATTGGGTTATTTTCTGAACCGGTAGTAGTTTTGACGTTCATAAGCGCCTTATTAGGGCCTAAACTGAATAAACTATTTTTGATTTGATTTGGTTGGCATGAATTGGCATGAATTCTGAAATGCCACAAAAACTCCACGCAAAGTTCTAACGAGGGAGCCACCATCTTGTTAGAACGTTCAAATTACATAAGAAACTTGTAATATTTATTACTCACTTGACAGTGACAGTAATAATCTAGACGATTAGTTGCCAAAAGTAAAAAAAATCATCCAAGTGTACCCAGTACCAAAAAAATAATCAAAACCAACCAAGCTGTTTGGGAAGACAAGAATTACAAACAAACAAATCAAGACCAAAATAATCTTTATTCAATTTAGGCCCTGAGAAGGTACGAACGTAAAGACTTCTATCGGTTCGGAAAAACAACCCACTCATCGAGAAGAACCGAAAGGAAACTCGACCTGGTTTATCTTTTCGTAATACATACTTTTTAATTATTACAACATAATCTATACTATATAATATATAATAATATAATAATAATCTATACTAATATTATAAAGAGGTAGAGTTTGTGAATTTGTGAGATTGTGAGTTTGTGACGTTGTAAGTGGTAATCTCAGGAACTACTGGTCCGATTTGGAAAATTCTTTCAGTGTTATATAGCTCATTTAACAGGGAAGGTTATAGGCTATATATCATCACGCTAAGACACATAGGAGCGGAGCAGCAATGAAGAATGTTGCAAAATCGGGGTAATTTTTCCTTTTCAGAGCTTCCGCTGCGTCTTAGCGCAAGATAACCATTCCTCGCGTACGAAGTCACGGGCAGAAGCTATTAACTAATTATATTATCTATAATGTATACTAATAATCTATACTAATATTATAAAGAGGTAGAGTTTGTGACGTTGTAAGGGGTAATCTCAGGAACTACTGGTCCAATTTGGAAAATTCTTTCAGTGTTATATAGCTCATTTATCAGGGAAGGTTATAGGCTATATATCATCACGCTAAGACCCACAAGAGCGGAGCAGCAATGAAGAATGTTGCAAAATCGAGGTATTTTTTTTCCTTTTTAGAGCTTCCACTGCGTTTTAGCGCAAAATAACCATTCCACGCTTACGTATTACCGCCCAACGAAGTGGGCACGGGTCGGCTAGTAGACATATACAGTTACATTCGTTTTTGGTGGTTGCACAGAGAGGCGTCACTTCCAGACGTCACTATCGTTCACATAGTGATCCACCCTATAATAAATAACCTTTATGTATTAAGACCCGCTTGATATAACACTTGAACGTACTATCTGGCAAATCGGTAAAGTGCCTCTATAAAATCTAACATCTAAAAATCTATTACTAATCTTAGTGAGCCTGAAAGATGGAGTGATCAGTTTGTTATTGTTTCTAGTATTTACACGACGTAGTTTCCGGTATTAAATGGGCATAAATTCATACATAAAGATTACTTAGTAAATCGCACTATGGAGTTATACAATCCGGTGTAGACCAGGAGACGATAGCTATGCGCGTCTAAGATAAAAAAGAATGCTGAATTACGTCTGCATAGTTAGGTTCGGCTGCATAACATTCCATTGAAAATTATATTTAAGATCAGTCATGTATTCTAGCTTAGTATCAAATATACTCAGATTTTACTACGTAGTTCATATTTGTTTGATATATTATGCTTATGTTTCCTACATCTAAATATATAATCTAATATAAATATATCTAAATATATTTTGGGGGTGTAAGGGTTGTCGAATAACATCATAAGACTTGAGACACCCAAGCCAACCTCACCTGCACGTGGTGCACCCTGCTGAATAACGAACGAGGCAATGGCGAAAGCGGGGTGGTGGTAGAGTTTTACAGCTTGACTGGGTCGCAACCACCATGTATATGGCGAAAAAGCCCGTCACAGTGATTCGCTTCT
>MU158736.1:516843-533452 GCA_015888305.1 Antheraea pernyi | reverse complement strand
TATCTTGTGACAGAAAAATATATATATATATATATATATATATATATATATATATATATGTATATATATATAATACTGTAGGCTGTTATAAGTATATTTTAATGTGGAATTTCTTTTTCAATTTTAATTCAACCTGTACTAATAACTGAGCTACAGCATCGCGTGGCCGGGTTAGATAGTTTTTTTTTTATCACGCTTTTATTAGCTTCACCTGTATGTATGTATGCTTGTAACCGACCCCTTTGTGCTCGATTTTATCCTACTTTGAACGATCAGATTTAATTCAAACTTTGCACACCTGTCAAATGTCGATGACAATACAATAATCCGAAAAAAAAGTTAAAAAAAGTTATCTAAAAAATTAATAATAGTTTAAAAGAAACTAAACAAAACACGCTTTCATAAAAAATCCAACTAAAAAACATTAACATGCGTTACTGTTAATATCAGCACCTCCATATATCAGTATTTTTATCATTTTTTTGTCACTTTTTACAAAAATATACATTTATTTTTAATTTACATTATTCTTAACCCAAATTTATTAAATTTTATTTTCTGTTTCTTAGTTGGATATTTTATGAAAGCGTGTTTTTTATTAATTTTTTTTTAAACTATTTTTTTATAAATTACATGGATGTTTGTTTAAGAATTATGAACGTAATTTATTATTTGATAAATATCAGAGAAGTCAATGGGTTATTACGAAAACAGACATGGACAGCAAACAACGACATATGCATACTCGTATACGCATTCCTTAATATTTTATACAATGAACCAGACTGAAAATGAGTCATCAATTCAGGAAATACCTGGACGGTGCCAAAATTACGTACATCTCGGTCACTCAATGTTTTTCTTTTAAATTTAAACAGATCCGAGCACGGACATTGACATGACACTGCCAACTAACCAAAGGACACCTGTGCCTTATAACGTTAATTAAAAAAAAGTATTGAATATAAGATATAGATAATGCAATATGTTTTAGTAATCTATTTTTACATAATTTAGTGTATTACAGTTTTGAAGTGAAATTTTTTTTAGCAGTGTTGAGCGATTTTTGTTAGGGGAACAACTTATGAGTTCACGTCACTAATGACCTCGACATGCTAGTGATGTATTCCGCTTGCGATAGCCTAGTGATGCATAGTAGAGCGGCATGTGTATATGTAATAGTATTTATATTTGTATTAAACATGTGCATAACAAAAAAGTTAAATACGTATTGAATACTTACTTTAAAAAGTTTTGGTACTTTCGTATGAAATGCACCGAGCTCGCGTTATCCTTTTTCGCACGTGTAACCTAACCTAACCAAAACGAGATAAAAGAGCAAGATGTCGAACGTTCGGCGAGCGCGGTGCATTTAATACGAAAGTAGTCGAACTCTTTTGAAACAAGTATTCAATACGTGTTTAACGTTTTTGTGTTTGACATTCGGGCATATTCGGATTCGGACAATATTATTCGTACTCATTTAGTAAAATACATTCATTTCTCTACATAAGTAACAATAATTTGCATAAGCGCATGAATAAATATTATCAGAATTGACTGAGGTTGTGGATTTATGAATTTCTGATTACACACGTCAGGGTTAGTTAGTTTGGAGGCCCTTGTATAATTGAAATGACTGATACGGCAGTGGCGACATCTCTGGCAAAACGTTTACATAGAATTGCATAACATAAATATTCGACATTGTTAATGGTTCTCCGTTTTGATCAAAGTTTCTCACTTCATAATTATATAACGATTTCCACATTACAACGTTATACTACAACGTAAATCAATTAAAAAAACTGGATATAACTAAATTTTTCACATCGAACTATCAACACGATTATTTATAATCGTACTTCATGCGTAGTTTGACATGAAAAACTCAATCCGCCATCTATTGTAACATGCTTGCACTAATTTCGAAATCTACAAGGGCGCCGCGGCAGCACAGCGTCCGTACTACAATTCTTAAAAAAGAACACATACAAGATAAACAAAGAAACACTGTGTACATTGACATATATACATATATATCGATGATTGTGTATGATTTACCACGGTGTACATAAAATCTCAAAACTCAGTGAATAATGATTATAGAATGAAAGCAAAATGTAAATTTTAAGAAAAGTGCGTGGAGTCCCTCCGCGCGGAAGAAGTGAAACTTCGTAACGGGGAAATGAAAATAGGAAGGGGTGGAAATTGATTTTTAGGGAAATCATATTGTTTATTTAAGTCATACTATATTAACATTGCTTACAATTCACAATTGATCGCATCTTTTAATTATCATTTTCGAGTGAAGAAATATCAGAATCTATAACATTTACAATGGGATTTTGATAATTAAAGTAACATACAAAATGTTTGATTATTTTTCTCGCTCTGTCTCTTTCTATTCCCCCACCCCAGGAGCGTTGAACGTTTAACGCAACAGTGCTTTCCCCCTCCATGGTAGCGTTAAACGTTTAACGCAACCTTGTTGGAAGTCGCGTTACAAGTTTCACTTCAAAATATTGTATTCCGGTGAAGCTGTTAAGACCTTGCTAGGTAAATAACGTAGTCAGTTCGAAAAAAAAAACTTCAAAATATTTTATTTATCAATTTAATAAAGTTTTATGAGCACAATTATATGACATATCTGAATATAAATTATTGTAAACTCACTATTGTCTGTAATTTGTCGAATAGTAAATAACATTTATGTTTTTTTGTTGCGTGTACTGATACTATCTATCAATTAGTAATATTGGAAAATATTCATAATGATTTTACAAGTAGAAAAAAAAACTATATATTTGTGTGTTTAAAAACCGTTACTAAATTTAAAGAAATAATACATAAAAATTCTTAAAGATTGATTGGAATTTGAATCTTGATATAGTTCAATTTATACATATAAATGTAATGAAACTGAAGTCCTGTTTGTCGGGCTAAATTCTCATACGTGTGAATCGATTTTGACGACACTTTCACTTGCGTACAAAGTACATCTAGGAGTATTATTTAGTCTACTTTTCATAACGCTTTTCCATAGGAGTTGAGCAGTAATTATAAACTTTTTAGAGGCCACTTTATCGCTAAACGTGTTTACTTGTATGAGATAAATATAACCATATTTTAGTTTAATTTTTTAAAGGTACTCTTCTGTTTACAATTGTGAATAATGCAGCAGTCAATAGTCGGATCAATAATGTAATTAATAGCCTGCAATCCTACAACGCTTTATCACATCGATACAACTTACACGATTAATAATAGTGAAAAATTAAATTATGCAACATTAAATATAGATAAACATTTGACAAAAAAAAAGAATAAATGAAAAAGTGAAAATGAATTCGTCTATAAAAGCTTTAACGTATGGAAAAGAAAACAAGATAGCAAATATAATCAAGTATAATGAAATATAATAAATATGTTAACGAATAAAATAATTTACTAGCTGACCGGGCCACGTGTTGCTGTTGCTCAGTTATTATATCATTACATATTGATAAGAATTCATTTGATAATATGACCAATAAACATCACTTAACGATTTAAATTATTTTTTTAAATTAAAAAAACTTCTTTTTGTGACTTAAATATAAAAGTTAGACATATGCTGCCTGCTGATTTTTTGTAGGCATTTCAAGCCCTACAACTTTTCTCTAGAGTTCAATGATATCATCGTTAAAGCAGCGTTCATAAGAAACGTTTTCGTTCGACCGTTTTTTCTCCGACTTACCTTGCAAATCCGACTACCACAAAAAAGTCTTTTCATTTTTCAGGTGAATATATAGCATATGATACACGCTAATAACGTGGCTTTCTATTGGTAAAAGAATTTTCAAAATTGGTTTAGTAGTTCCTGAGATTACCCCCTACAACCTCACAAACTTTACCTCTATATAATATTAGTATAGATATATAATTAATTATGTTTTTATCAGTAAAATAATTGTAGAAGATTATATTCTAACTAATACATTCTTAAAATATTTTGAAGCGTTGTCGTATACGAGCCCGTATCCGCCCAGATCGTTCTAAAATTAACCACAGCGCGTTCCATCTGAGCTCGCGACTCCCTTTCCTAATGTTTGAAGTAAACTAGTGCGATTATTAAACGCTTTTTATATGCATTTCAAAGTTTAGTTAAGTGATTATAAAATGGATATAGCGACGGACGTGTGGGGTCAGCTCGCACTAGAAGCGAGTCAAGTGTATTTGACTGAAAGTGGGCAAGTGAGAAGTCCATTTTCCAACACGGTAACGTACTGTTTTACTCCTATGTCGGTCGCTGATTTATTGCGTAAATTCTTATTTTAGACACAACATAGTACAGACTTTGTTATTTGTTGCAATATCTAATGGAATATTTATTGTAATTGCAGCGAAATAAATATGTATAGGAAATATAATTAACTAAATTATCGTATTTATAGAAATAAATTAGTAAAATCATTAATGCTGGATAGTTATTTGATGTAAATATGATATAATACATTATACAGTTTGTGTATATGTTATGTAGTAAATTAACAAACATGTAGGCATTTATTTACGTATATTCTAACTGTTCTATTTACATTATGGTGTCAAGTATTTAAAGCTGAATTTGTCATATTATTATTTGTTATGTATGTGCATCAAGTGGTTTTAGTTACGAAGTGATCATTTTTGTATTTTACTTGTTATTTGGCGGTCTAATATCCATGTATATATATATATATAATTGTGTGTGTAATATATATGTATGTAACATATATTTATTGACAAGCGGGCCCGGCGGACGTTACACCGCCCTGATAGTATAAAACCTTAACAAATTATATACCAAAACCTTCCTCATGAATCACTTTATCCACTGGTGAATACCGCATGAAAATCCGTTAAGTAGGTTTTGAGTTTAACGCGAACAGACAGACAGACTTAGCAGAGGACTTTGTTTTATACTATTTAATGATTGTCTACTGTGCGGTGTCCATATAATTGCAGTTGTAGGTAATGTGGATAGGCACATAAATTATAGCTTAAATTATTTTTGTCACTGTTATTCCACTGGTGATAAATATAAATAAAAAAAAAAAAAATATGTCAGAATATTTACCATACTATATACGAAATAGAAATAAAATATTCATACTATATGAAAAGTAGCAGCGATACAAAGTCACAGTTATATAATATTAGGCATTACTTTCTAAAAAACACATTGCTGTACAAACCTTTATCAGTGACGTCATAATCATAAATGATTTTATATAATTCCAGACTATAGAAAAGCTGCCGGACAAGGTCCTCTTGAACATTTTCTCATATTTAACGCATCGGGAGATATGTCGAATGGCGACTGTTTGCAAGAGATGGCGCATGGTCGCTTACGACACGCGATTGTGGACTCACGTGAGTTTGAGACCTGAAATTTCCGGATTACATGTCGGTATGCAAATTTCTTTGTTACATATTTATAATTCGAAACGTCTAACATTTTATAATAGTTGCATTATAGTAAACTACAGAGTAAAATATAGACTATACCAGGTGAAACATTAAGCACTCGCAGTTTTCTAGGATATAATGCTTCATGATCACATTTAACATATAAAATAGTAATATCCAAACAAACATTAGTAAATAACAATGAGAACCTAAGTTAAAGTTTGATTCTAAGACTTTCTAAAGTATAAACACAATCGTAATAAACCTAGGTGCAACGACCGATGCCCAAAGCTGTAAGGGGCGATCCGGAGTTAATAACCTTCGATAATAAACTTGTATAGCGGCACAGACAACATAATACACTTTTTTTCTGTGTTTCGGGCTGCAAAAGCATTTGTCAGTATCAATATTTTATTTAAATCAAGCGAATAATTCTAATTCAGTTCGAAATTATCTTAACTTTTTCTTTTTTACATACTTCCTAATCACAGTAAATGTAGTCAAATGCCTTTAGTTAAGATCTAGTTTTTTTTATTAAATCCTAAAGAAATATTGTGGTAACTTAAAATTGATATTCCGTGGTTTTATTCCAAATTTATATTTGCACAGACATACAGAGCTAAAATTATGTACTAGTTTTTTCTCGCAACTACGCTCGCGTTAAGCCAATGTTACTCGTCGATAGTATAACTTTACGGTTGCGAAAATTTTTGAAACAAGTTTAGTATTTTTTGAGTTTGTTCCGGCACAAACCAAAAATCGATTCTATTCTTTTTATTAGTATTTGTGGTATAGAAAAGCGATATAGATATAAAACTATTGGAGTTGCAGCTAAATATTTTTAAGTTTTATCTATATTAGTGTTATAAATCTGGAGGGTTTGTTTGTTTGGTTGAACGTGCTAATCTCAGGAACTACTGATCCGATTTGAAAAATTCTTTCAGTGTTATATAGCTCATTTATTGAGGAGGGCTTTTGATCAGGTAGCTATATATAATTACGCTAAGACCAATACGAGTAACGATTTCACGCGGATGAAGCCACGAGCAGAATCTAGTATTAAATAATCATATGGTACAGCCATATAAATTAGGTGATATAATCATGTATGTATATTATAATGCATGTTTCAAACAAATTATCTAGCGGTGTTATCAAATGTACGTCAAGTATAAATATCACGAATTAATCAGTTATTCTGTACCATAAAAAAAGTTGAACAGTCACCACTTACTGTATTTTTATTTATTTTCCAGGTTCACTGGAGTCGCTGCTGGCGCTGATATCAATTAGATTCGGCCCCTCCCTGCGGTACATAGAGTTGCCTATCGAGTTAATTACACACACAGTGCTCCACGAATTGGCAGCCAAGTGTCCCAACTTGACACACATGCTTCTTGATTTTAGTACAGGTGAGTTGAGTTCAATTAGTGCATATATATATACCAGGTGAAAGGTTAGACACTCGCAGTATTCTTGGATATGTCGTGGACACATTTAACATCTAAAATAATAATATCAAAACAAATACTAATAGACAACAAAGAGAACCTTAGGGAAAGTTTGTTCTAAGAATTTCAAAAGTATGGAGAATAACTTAAATAAACCTAGGTTGAATGACCGGTGATAAAACCTGCGAGCGGCGACCCGGAGTTAATAACTTTCGATATTAAAACGGACAATAAATGCATTTGTTTATTCAAACTTCGAAAAATTATCCTATATTAGTTGGTTGGCTACACTTTCAATTCACCCGGCGGTCATTGACACTGTACTTTAACATTTAGAGGATTGTGTATAATTTTTTTATTTTTCTAGATAATTAGGTCCAATATTAAGCACCTATTTTTAAATAATTTAGAACGAGAATCGGGTTTAGAGTGTCCTCCATAAATATTGCTACTGTCTAAACATTCACCTGGTATAATGAAAATACAGTTCTTAACTATTGTACGTATCGACAAAGGAGTGTGCTCATTTGATGCGGAATTTTTCGTAGTCGATTCTTATCTTATGAATTCGATTGTGCTTTTACCATTTTTTTAATGCTTAAAGAAACGGGCGGTAATCATCTAGCTTTGTTATATATTTCATATAGACCTTTTGTTTGAACTGTTATGGTGTAAATTACGCGTTACATGAGGGAGCTGTATTTTGAAATATTATTTGAAATGTCAATAGCAATGGTGCGGTTTTAGTGGTAAGATAATATTAATGAAAAAATATCCAAAACAAATCGCAAGCTTAAAATCTCGTTAAGCTTGTGCACAAAATATTTATAGTACTTTTCTTACTAAATATGTCTTTACTTCTTGCAACATTTGTTTATCGTAACTAAATATATTAATTAGTCCTTGTAGAATCCAGTGTTGTCACATCGTTTTAGATATATACAAGTCAATAAAATTAAAGTGTCTGTAATATTACAACTTACTATTAAATGGATATGAAAGGAAATACGGTACATAAGAAATACGTATACTAAGACACCTTAACAAATTATGTACTTTACGCGAATGTAGCCGGGAGTACAATTAGTGTGTACCTAATATATATGAGTAATATATATGGTCATTAAAAAATATAATAAAAATATCCTTACAGCCATGCAACTTCACGATTTCTCGGAGATGCAAGCGTTTCCAACGAAGCTACGTTACTTATGCATCTGTCTCTCGGAAGTCATCTTCATGGAAGGGTTTATGAGGAAGATATACAATTTTATTAACGGCCTAGAGATCCTGCATCTTATTGGTAAATATTAACGCTGTTTTGTGGAACCTCGCATATGAAAATTATAGTGATTTCGTAAAAAATAGTAATTGACAATTTTGACCATGGCGAAGCTTTAAGAGCAGCTCTTAAAGTTCCTGTCTTCTTTGTACAAAGTATGTGAATAAGAAGTAGGTGTAGGGTGCCAACCATCTCACCAATAAAAGCCGGGATATTCTACTTAGACAGTAGACTGTATCTATAAATTGGTTGGAAGTAGATACCACACAGAATAAATTCATACAAATAATAAAACAATTGCCAAATGTATACAAGTGCACCAGTTCAAAACAATTTCGTATAGAGCCATGCTGAAGCTATTACTGGTTTCAGTATGAATGGGTCGGCTCGCCCGGGGTAGTACCACTCTCCCACAGACACACCCACGTCAAGTAACGGTGCACGCATTATTGCGTTTCGTTCGGTCAGTGAGAACGTCGGAAGCCCACCTCTTTTCCCCACTAACACAGGCTGGCAACGCACTTGCGACTCCCTCAGTGTTTCTAGTGTCTATGGACGGCGGTGGTCACTTAACATCAGGTGACCCACCTGTTCGTTTGCCTTCTATGACATAAAGAAAAACAACTGCACGAATTTCGCTAATACTTTTTTTTAATTGTCAAAATAAAGTTTGTTATGAATGAAAATCTTTGACAAATGCTACGGGATAGTGACCAATACGAGTTAAAAAAATCCATAAAAAAAAGAATGAGTGAGACAGAACATCTTGAAAATATTGATTTCACGTTTATAATTGCAAAAGCATACAATGAAGCTGAATTGCTAAATTGATTTTTTAGAAGTGTATGTTTTTACGTAATGAATTTTATAGAAGCGATAAGTCAAAAAGAACTTAGAAGATATATACATTTTCCAGGCACATATGAGAAAGTGGAAGAGGAAGAAGAAGAGATATACGAAGTTATTAATGTTCACAAACTGAAGTCTGCGACACCGAACCTGCGCGTTATTAATCTCTTCGGTATAAACTTCGTCGACGATTCACATATCGACGCGTTCAGTTCTAATTGCATTCAGGTAAACGGCAGGCACTCATATTTACACATGAAAGAGTAAGTTATTCAAAATCAAAAATACTATATTCAATTTAGGCCATAATAATGCGTTTATGAACGTCAAAACTACCACTGGTTTGGCGAAAACCCAGTCATCGAGAAGAACCGGCAAGAAAGTCGATCAGGTTTATTTTTGTAACATACATAATTATATATACATTACACGTTACAATCCTTTTTAGTGGATGCACAGAGAGGAGACAATTTCAGACATTACCATCGTTCACTCTTTAATAGTTTCTTGACACCAAAACCCGCTTGACATGGCGCTTAAACTTACAGTCTGGCAAATCGGTAATATGCTTTGTTGTAAAGCTTAACACTATTACCTAAGAAAACGAAGTCTGAAACATGAGACGACCAGTTTGTTACAGTTTCTAGTATTTAGATCTAGATAGTACTAGATAGATTTAGTATTTTACTAAATCCAGCTTTCAAACTTTTTGCGGACATACATAAAATTATGAAGAATGTATTGGAAGGGTAGAGTTAAGATATCGATATTGACAGACGTTATCGCAGGGCGCAAACTACTGGGGCTTAGGACTTTAAAACTTTGCAAAAGATCTCATTTTCCATTGTTGATGAGCAGTATGGAATAATATATGGAAATTCATCTTAGGATGTAGAAAAAAAATGACAGTTTAACTGAAAATCTGTCACTTTTCCGTATACAAATATATAATAAAGAGTCGATAATACACGTGTGAAGTCATCCGATACGAAATGTATATAAGAGTTATTGAGGTATGTATGCTTGGTACACATATATGTTTCAACAACTCATATATGTATGAATAGTTAGCTTAGCTTAGCTCAGATAGGTCGCGAATTGCGTGTATCAGGCAACAGCCCAAGCCTAGGTCTGCCGTGCACCCTTGAGCTAGTTGCCCAAATAAAATCGGCTGAGTGCCTTAAGCGCTTGCCTTAGTAGTCCGGTGAAGCTGTTAAAACCTCCTAGGTCAATAGCGCAGTCAGTTCGAAAAAAAAATAACGTGTGCAGTCGTAGTTAATTGTTATTTGTTTTATTACAATTTACCAAATATAAGTGAGTAATCAGGTTAGTTATAATTTATACTAGCAATAAATCTAAATTGGCTATCGAATTACGTAGATTCAATATGAATAAATAAATACTTTGCACTTTTGGTTTGTCTGGCGAGCTTAATGCCACAAAACATTTTCTTCCAGCTAACTAGTCATATGACAAAACTTTCTTATTGTACTTTACAAAGGATTCCACAACGCATTACTTTAAGGTTCAAGGGTCATGTAACGCTGAATTTATTGTGAAGAGGTTATTATATTATAGAATAAGATAACTATTTAACTGATAGAAATTAGTAATAATTATCGTCTTCGTTCTTTATTTATATACCCGTAATACTTGAGCATTTAAAGATGCTTTCATAAATACATTTTGTAATTAAGTTATTCCCAAGCGAAAATCGTTAGTAGGTATGTATAAATATCGGCTCCTAAGTTATACAATAAATCAAGTAAGCTTCTGATTGTATATAAGTAGCACCGAAATCTTTCAAGGACTAACGCAATTAACAAATTTCATTTGTATTATGATTAAAAAAAATATCATATGAGGCAAACGAACAGGTGGGACACCTGATGCTAAGTGATCACCACCGTCCATAGACACTTGCAACACCAGAGGAGTCACAAGTGCGTTGTCAGCTTGCGTTTGTTTGAGGGGATGGGGATGACTGACTGAACGAAACGCAACAATACAAGCACTGTTACTTCACGTCGGTTCTCTGTGAGAGGGTGGTACTACCCCGGGCGAGCCAACCCATTCATGCTGAAGCCAGTAATAGCTTCAGCGTGGCTCTACAAAATTGATTGGTATATAATAAGAATTCGCTATTTTAAGCTGATGTTTAGCTATTTATATTGCGTTTACGAAATTCATACAGCATGGATAGTTGTCTCTAGGATAGCTCTTCGCTATAGTGATAATGATTAGTGAACGTAATTAAGTAGATTTTTAACATTCATAATTGCCTTCTGAGGACATAAAGCAGCTGTTGGCGTATTTCGGTAGCTGCACTTCAGAGCCAGTCTCTAGGTTTAGTGTGTTTACCATCTTAGAAAATACGTCATTTAACATCAGATGATACTGTGGTCAAACGATAAAATCTATAAAATATAAAAAAAAAATCTAGACCGCATGTTTTTTCCAAGCAACATTAACGTCCTTCCAGTTGGAGTGCTTGGCGGTGAACTACTGTAATAAGGTGACCGGCTCCACGATGAAAACGCTGTTCCAGCGGTCACGGCGGCTCACCTGTCTTTTAATGAATGGATGCAGTAAGATGTTTTTTTAATTATGTGTAATTACAACACAAAAAAGAATAATCGTAACTAGCATAACAATAAAACTTGGAAAATAGACAAGAATAAGCTTTATATAAAAACGTTTTGAGGGAAAGAATTTGGTACTACCCCGGGCGATATATGCTGAAACCAGTAGGTAATAGGTTCAGCATGGCTCTACCACCTACCTACTATCAAATATGGATAATGCAACATTTAACAGTCCAATTAATAATATAATAACAATAAAAAGGAGTATTATAGACTGAAAAAGCTATATCACATCGATACACTTACCTACAGTATTAATAATAATGAAAAAATAAGGTTATGTAACAGTAAATATTGATTAACGTTAGACAAAGAAAAAAAATAGAATAAGAGTAAATGAAAAAGTTAAAATGACATTATTCATTAAAAAAAACTAAACTATCGAAACAATGTAATATGATTACATATTATAAAACAAAGTCCTCCACCACGTCTGTCTGTCTGTTCGCGATAAACTCAAAAACTACTGAACAGATTTTCATACCGTTTTCACCAATAGATAAAGTGATTCATATGGAAGGTTTAGGTATATAATTTGACAAGGTTTTTTTTATTATCAGGGCGGGACAACGTCCGCCGTGTCTGCTAGTAATTTACTAAATGTCGTTTAAATAGTCATGGGAATAAAATGTGTTTAATTGTCCTTTTGCATTTAAAAGCTCGATGGTCAAATATGTATAATGAGATGTGCTTGGATGCGAGCTCATTGTACAAACGAGTCATACGGCCAATTGGATTGCAGTAATACATATTATTTTTGTAAATTAAGAATAAATGTTTTAGGAAATCGGTAATCAAATTGGTGTTCAAATTTAGAGACTCTTACAAGAACGAAGTTGAGATATAATTGTGCAGTAATTTGTGAATAAATACTAGATCATGTTGATTTCTTCATCATCATCATCTAGATCAGTGGTGCTCAAACTTTTTCAAACGGGCCACAAATATGTTTCGCTCGTGGTACCGCGAGCCGCAAACTACAAATATTTAGGTATGAAATAAAAAAACGTGATTTCAAATTAACAACGTATTAATGTAGTCAGAAATGGTTGTTATTTTTAATTGTAACACGGCAAAATGACTGCCCTATGCCTGATAGTACAATCCAAAAACAATGGCGACCACCGAGTGACACACTATCCATCGTCGGTCGCCGCTGTCATGCCGGCCTGCGAAAAGCTAGATATGCACAGGCTAATCCCGAAACGCGACCCGAAGAAGCGAACCACTATGACGGGCTTTTTCGCCATATAAATGGTGGATGCGACCCAGTCTGGCTGTAAAACCCTATCACCCCGCTTTCGCCATTGCCTCGTTCGTTATTCAGCAGGGTGCACCACGTGCAGGTGAGGTTGGCTTGGGTGTCTCAAGTCTTATGATGTTATTCGACACCCCTTACACCCCAGAAGCCCCTTGTCCAATAAAACAAGCTTGGTATAACCTTTATATCATAAGGAACGCATTGCGATCGGGTTATCTGGGATCTATTCAATTTACTCAGCGTGCTCATAGTGTTTTGTGATGGGCCCAATAGGTGAAGATGGGATAGAAAGACCCGGCGGGCCGCAGGTTGAGTATAGCTGATCATTGATTGATTGTCTTTAACAGACATTGCTTATAACTCGATTCACCTTTATTACAGCAATGTTTTTTTCCACAGGTCTCCATTCAGAGTACGTTACGCAAGTGGAGTGGGAGAAGTCTTCAATCCAGGAGTTAGATGTGACCGCAACAGACCTGTCAACAGATTGCCTCATAGATATGCTCTCGAGAATTCCGAATCTGAGGTTCTTAAGCGCCGGACAGATTAATGGATTCAATGATTCGGTGCTGAAGGCCTGGATTGAGGCCGGTACTGCAAGGTGAGTGTTATTCAAATATTTTTTTAATTATTATAGGGGCAAACGTATAGGCGGCTGGGTCACTTGATGGTAAGTGATCAATGTTTTTCATAGATACTAGCGACACCAGAGGTCTTGCAAGTGCATTGCCAGCCTGTGTTTGGGGGCAGGGGGGGGGGAGAGGGGAGATGGGCCTCGGCGTTGTCACTGACCGAAGGAAATGCAAGCACTGTTACTTGACGTCGGTGTTTCTGTGTGTCGGGTGGTAGTACCCCGGTTTAGCCGACCCACATACGTGCTGAAACCAGTAATAGCCTCAGCGTGGCTCTACCACTTACATAAATAAGCATTCTTTTTATTGGTAGTTTATTTAGTACATGATATTTAGAAGCATTCTAGAGTGTCTTAATACTTATTCGAACCAATTTTATAATCTAAATAGTTTTTAACGTTTGTTACTATTTATTGGCTTTATATTATAATATCAGTGCTTTATTTGATTAGTTAGTCTAAGAAAAAAAGACGGCTACATGTTAGAACAGCTAATACAAATGAAAATTATAGTACAGGTAAGTGATAATTTCTTTAACCCGTCATAATTTTAAACTGGACGAAACGGATAAAAAGAGATAAACATATATTGATATGATTTAACGTGCGACAGAATGAGATACATTATACAGTGTTTATTATATTCGCGGTTTCCTTATTGCACCATATAGCTAATACTTGCTCTGATCTGAGCCTTATACGTCTGTTTATACGTATTTCACTACGTGTCTGTGTGTGCCTTTTCTTTATTATTTACGTGGGGAAACCTTTTATGGTAACGCCACCCTCTCGGGGGAGAGAGTGGGTTATGTCCGACTCGCACGGACTAAAACCCCACGGTGTACCGTCCGTTGCAAGGTAGGCGCGGGGGGCGGCCAGGGATCGAACCTGCTGTCTTCCTGAGAAACCGCCCCTATAGAGAGACTACTGGGTACACAACCAGTCGTCTTCCCTCGTCAGCCTCACCTGTGCAATGAAGAGATGGGTATCCCCCGACTCATCCCCTCAGGCTCGGCTCGGTTATGGGAGGGGGCGAGCGTTCCGCCTCCCCCTCTTTTCTGCTCTTCTTTGACGGAGAGGGCCAATTCGCGGATCTTCCTCGCGGGCCCTCTCCGCCGCCTCCTTCTGTGAGATGACTTCCTCGCAGTAGGCCACAGCAGTCCACCCGTCGTCGCTGCCGAGCATAGCCGAAACCACGCCCGGCAGCGAGAGTTGTCTGTGTGTGCCTGCATATTACAAAGCATTGGGAAAAGGCGTCATAACCAGTGCGGTGTATTGTTCGTGAACTGCATCATCACCAGTGCATTATTTATACGAATATTTTATAATTTTTTTAAGGTTTAACTTCTACCGTAAGTCAGTTGCACAATTGTTCGTCATACTTTATGCTCCTTATATAACTAGCTATAATCTTTTTATAATTCTAAATATCGTATCATACCATTTAGAATTGACTTTCGACCACTGAATGACCATCACTACACATTATAAAACAAAATCTTCTGCCAGGTCTGTCTGTCTGTTCCCAATAAACTCAAAAACTACTAAACGGATTTTCATCAGTAGATAAAGTGATTCATGAGGAAGGTTTAGGTATATAATTAGTTAAGGTTTTTTATTATTATCAGGATGGGAGAACGTCCGCCGGACCCGCTAGTTAGTACCTATAATTGGCTGTACCTTTACAATATCAAGTATATTTTCTGCGTTTCTTATAAGGAATACCACAAATATAGAATTGTATTTATAGATGTGTAAAATAAAATGCTATATTGTTTGTGAATAATATTTACTTTGATAAGGTAAATGGCATTGAAGACATCTTGTTAAAGGTGAATGATGTTGTTCTGTTTGTTTTTTTCATTCAGTTATGCCTTTTACTTTATTATTAATGCAATACGATTTATGTGTCTAGAAACATATCCCTGCTGGAAAAAACTCATACCTTCTCATAAAAAAAATAATACGAAAATATTCTATAAGATTTAATAGGTGTATTTGTCCGAGAAATTACTCATAAAAACTCATAACTGCCATAACTCATAGATCTAAGAGATCTTATGAGTAGCTTCAGTGTCTAATAGAATCTCACCGTATTTTAAGTAAAAATCTAGAATCTTATGAGTTGTAATGGATGTAATGTAAAAGTTATAAGAATGAATGAGCACATGTTTAGATTACAAATATTCATGAGATTTAATGAGTGGATTAAAAAATCGTAAATAGTAGCCCGACAAAATGACTGCACTGTGACTGATGGTACCACATAAAGATGCCACAGTACAATCCAAAAACAATGGCGACCACCGAGTGACACACTAACCATCGCCGGTCGCCTCTGTCATGCCGGCTTGCGAAAAGCTGGATATGCACAGGCTGATCCCGAAACGCGACCCGCAAAAGTGAATACCACCCTGCTGTCGGCATTGCCTTGTTCATTATTCAGCAGGGGTGCACCATGTGCAGGTGAGGTTGGCTTAGATGTCTGAAGGAGAGGAGGAGGCGAGTTCCACCAGAGGCCGCCCTGAGGGAGCCTCCCACGTAGGCTACGTAGGTATGGGGGGGACAGGATAGGAACCTCTGGCTTGCCTACTTACCACGTAAGTAGGCAAGATCAGGGGTTAGGCGGGCGTAGGGTGTAGGTAGGTAGGGTTAGGGATTATAGGGTGGGCGAATGGGGGGAAGTTGGTTAGGTAATCTCTAGCTTGCCTACCTACTTTGTCGGTAGGCAAGTATAAGGGATAGGTGGGCATAGGGTTGTGTAGGTAGGTAGGGTAGGGTTAGGATCGAGGGATGGGGGAGGGGAGATAGAGTAGCTTAGGACGGAGTGGACCTCGGGGAGGCTATGGCGGATGAGGAGAAAACCTCGTTATAAAATCAATGGCGGTGCGGCGACTCAGGGGATTTCCTCTCTGTTGCCGGCTGAACCCAGGGGGGAAGGGGCGGGGGCCCTGACCTCCCATTGCACGGGCTCGGCGAGCTGGGAGGCAGTTCGGAGCTCCTATTGGTCTTAGTGTGACGTTATATAGCATATAGCCTTCCTCGATAAATGAGCTA
>MU158736.1:390447-516088 GCA_015888305.1 Antheraea pernyi | reverse complement strand
ATTTCGATATATATCAGCTTTATTAAAGAAAAACTATTGTAAATCCACTTAACATTGATTTAAAGTTTTTAATTAAGTATATTTGTACAATTTATACCATATTTTTGTTAAATGTTACATTACAGTTCTAAGAGCCACTTGCACAAACGTTATTCAATCATATCGATAATTGTCATCATTAATATTTTATCTAAATAGGTACCAATAGTTTTTACTCCATCAGTTACCAAGTTTTTTAAGTAGTGGTGGTCTAGTAGTTTGACTGGTGGAATATCATTTTGATGTCTGCAGGTTCAAACTCCGGCGTGACTACAACGATTTTTTCAAAATTCGCTTACATTTACTCATTTAAATTGGTAACACTATCAGCTGACGGTAAATGAAAACATCATGAGGAAACCTAAACCTGAGAAATGTTCTCGTTCACTTTATGTGGGAAAACATACAACTGTGGATTACTCAGAGTTTGAAATCACCAATATGTCGTGGGCTGGTGTGGTGATTATGCCCAGACATTCTTTCGGTAAGAGCCCCATGGCCCTGCAGTGGGTCTCTTACAGGCTGATAATGAATATTTTTAAGATGAGTTGTTTATATTACATTGAATAACGTTTGTGCAAGTGGCTCTTAGAACTGTAATGTAACATTTAACAAAAATATGGTATAAATTGTACAAATATACTTAATTAAAAACTTTAAATCAATGTTAAGTGGATTTACATTAGTTTTCTTTTTAATAAAGCTGATACATATCGAAATATCGATTTTTTTTCATATATATCGATGCCCGATATTGATAGCGATATATATATATAGATGATTGATGATTATAAATAGCGATATATCGAAAATCCGATAATTTTTAAAAGATCAACAGCCCTAATTCCAACGCGTTTTTGTCGAATGACGTAACTAACGACCGAAAGGGGCAAAAATGGGTTCGAAACGAAAGAGCAGTACATCCCTCTCTAACATACTTCAATTTCGCTACAGTGCTCTCACTCTTTAAGGTGTTTGTATTTCATCATTTTAATTTTAATACACGATTATGAATAGAATACAATGATTCAAAAATTTTTTTTAATTAAAATTTTCAATTCTATTGTTTTTTTATAACATATATAACTGATTAACAATTTTTTCATAAAATTAGAATATCGTGTAAATTCATCCGAAAATGAATTTTATGGGATTTTATCTTGAATTACGGGCCTTTTTAACGTATAGGATATTATAAGTTCCAATACACTTTGATGTGTATTTGTCCACGAAAATACTCATAAATAGTCATAAGAATTTCAATTGCAATTGCTCATAATTTTCTTATAAATTGTCGATAATTTCTTATGAGCTACTTTTCTTTCAATCTTCCACATAAAATCGCATAGAAATGCGACTTGAAATTTAATCTCGAAGTTCTCATAAAATCTAATAGATATTAGTATTTAATGGAATTACTCACAAAATCTCATAACGACAAAGAAGTAATACTTTTATGAGAATATATGTGTTGGTGAATTACTGATAAAATATCATAAAATATTTAAGAGAAAATTTTCTCTGGCTCATACGTTTATAAGTAAATCATAAAATCTTATAGATTATTTTTTTTTTCCTATGATATTCAATAAGATTTTTCCAGCAGGGATTGGTTTTACTGTGGTTTTTATACCTGCAATTTATCAGTAGGTTGATCTCTAGGTAGGTAACTACTGGTAGGTAGGTAGGGTAGGTAGATAACTACTGTTCTAAAATCAAACACTTTTATAATTTACTAGCTGTGCCCGCGACTCCGTTCGCGTGGAACCTAATGTAAAAAAACAGTAACTACTAAAATCATCTAGAATCTAAAATCACCTAAAATCAGAATATATTGTATACAAGTCCATTTATTTATCTACTATTCTCTCGTACTTAAGTCGCGTCCTCGTTAAAATTACAATAACTTTTGATAGAGTGAACCGATTTTAATGAAACCAAAACTAAATGTTACGCAAGCATATGCTTTATGATTTGAGGTGAGGTTTTATCGTGAACGCAGTACTTTAGCGGTGATGAGTGTTCAAGCAAACAGACATTTTTAAAAATAAGTAAAATGTATTTTATTAAGTACTTATTCCAAGTTTTACGTTTATTTTAAGTTTTACCTGCACCAATTTTTTTCATAAAAGTCAAAAAGTACGGACACTTTTGTTTTACATTCTTATTATATTATATATAGAAGATTTATTAGGAAGAACGTATCGAGAGATATATTAAGTGATAATTGTTTATATCTTCTTAATCTTATTGTCAAAGTATTCTTAAACTGTGCATTTAAAATTCATTACAATGTATGTACATAAAGCGCTAATCTCAGGAACTACTGGTCCGATTTGAAAAAATGCTTCAGTGTCAGATAACTCATTTATCGAGGAAAGCTATTGGCTATATATCATCACGCTAAGACTAGTGGAAGCGGAACACCAATTAAGAATATTTCAAAATACTTTTTTTTTCTTTTGAGAGCCTCAGCTGTGTATCACAAGGACGAAATCATGGGCAGAAGCTACAATACATAAAGAAGAATTCATAAAGAAATAAGTTATCTTCATGAATTACATAGTTTTTAGCTCGTTTAATTATCAATAATTAACATTGTTACTGGATTACGTCGTGTATCAATGTGCACTCACAAAAATACAAAGCTCAGCTTACGCCTCGCGGATTGTATCATGCTGATATCCGGACAGACAGATCTCATGAACTGATTTTTTTTTTATGTCTTAGGTGACAAACGAACAGGTGGGTCACCTGATGTTAAGTGATCACCACCGTCCATGGACACTAACAACACCAGAGGAGTTGCTAGAGAGAGAGAGAGGCGAGGGGAGGGGAGGTGGGCCTCCGGCGCTCTCACTGACCGAACGAAACGCAACAATGCAAGCACTGTTACTTCACGTCGGTTTTCTATCAGAGGGTGGTACTACCCCGGACGAGCTGACCGATTCATGCTGAAACCAGTAATAGTTTCAGCATGGCTCTACCACCATGAAAATTGTGTGGAATCGTGTTCGCGTAATTGATTCTATTGCTCGTACTGGTTCCAGGAATCTCGTGGCACTTGACGTGGACGCGTCAGATAATCTTAGCGACGAGGCACTACATCGGTTCCTGTCGCGTCACGGCACGCAACTACACGGCCTCGTGATGAGCGGCATGCCTCACATCACCGACCAGCTCTGGCAGAGCGTCTTGCAGCTACTCAATAACGCCAAGTCAGTCGATATTATAATACACAGAACTATAAAGAAAGAAAAACAAAAAACACGACTGCAAAAGTTCAATAGCTCTTTTCACTTACACAATTAACACATTTTTAATGATACCTCATATACGATTAGGCCACTGAGAGAATCAAATAAATATTCAAAAATAAAGTAGAAAAGAGATAAAATATAAATAATAGAGAGCAGATAGCGGTACAAAATATAAAACAACAACTATCACTCGATGGTGATCGCCACTTCTCAAATTCGGCCTTGCGTGGAATACTGCTCGCACCTCTGGGATTCCGCAAAGTACCTCTTGGATACCCTGGACAGGTTGCAGAAACAAGCTGTCCGCATTGTGAATGTTGCAGACGTAACAGTGTATATAGTGCCGCTTCAGTTGTGCAGGGACATAGCTTCACTGTGTTCTACCGTCTGTATCACGGCAAATGTTCCGATGAGTTATTTAATTTAATCCCTTCCTCCCCTTTCTATAACCGAACCACGCGCACTGGGCTTAGTGTGCGCCCACTGCACAGTGGGGTATAAAAAAAGATTGTTTTGACAATTTGTTCAACGACTCTAATTTTAAATTGTCAGAAACGATTCCCTTTTAAACTGTTGATTATAATTTCTCCATGTATCTGCTAAAGATTCTGAATTCACCTAGAGATGTGATCAGGTAATATCACTTTTTAATCAGTCACACTCTACATTGTACAAACTTTAAAAAAAAATGGTTAATTTCAAAACATCGTGAAGTCTTACTTTATTAGCTCTAGCTATACTATTCTCAAGCTGAAAATTTATCGCCCACCACCTATTGATATGTTCCGGCAGCCTAAGACAGCACCTAAGAACCAGCCTATGGACAATAATAAGTGTATAAAAGATATTAACAGTGACGCATATTAATATCAGCACCTCCAGATATCATTTTTTTGTCACTTTTTACAAAAATATACATTTATTTCTAATTTACATCATTCTTAATCCAAATATTTTATTTACTGTTTTTTAGTTGGATTTTTTATGATAGCGTGTGTTTTTAAACTATTATTTATTTTTCATTTTCTAGTTAAATTTTTTTAACTTTTTTTTCGGATTATTGCATTGTCATCGACCTTTGACAGGTGTGCAAAGTTTGAATGAAATCTGATCGTTCAAAGTAGGACAAAATCGAGCTCAAAGGGGTCGGTTACATACAGGTGAAGCTAATAAAAGCGTGATAAAAAAATACAAAATTCTTATATTGATTCTTCCAGGATCCTAATAATGGGTACTCAAGAGCGTTTGGGCGTTAACATTCATGTTGATCAAGTAAGTATTATTTTATTTCCCTTTTTCCAAAACATCGTTAATTTTGTACATTCCTTATCATTTTCTGTGAAAATCTTGTGGGTCCCTTATCCCTAAGTACCTATTTCAAATAACTGAAAGTTTTAAAACCATCATTACATAGTATAAAACAAAGTCCCCTACCGCGTTTGTCTGTTCGCGATAAACTCAAAAACTAATGAACGGATTTTCATACGGGTTTCACCAGTGGATAAAGGGATTCATGAGGAAGGTTTTGGTATATTATTTGGTAAGGATTTTTTTATAATCAGGACGGGATAACGTCTGCAGAACCGGCTAGTTACCTGTATATTTATGTTCTTTATTGGACTCGTAATCAAGGCGTACTGATTATATATCGCACAGAATAGTGATTTTATCTTATAGATTGTAAGTTGGTAATTGCATGTTTTTCAGTCTCGTAACAATTTACTTGAATTTCAGTACAAGTTATGTTCCAAAAGTAAAATACATGGGCTGACAACCAAATTGATTACTTAAAAAATAAGTTTATAACAAGATGGAGTAAAAACCCCATTAATGATTCCGTCGCACTGGTATAATGTGTCCAGTACTTAATTTGTAACCACGGCTGGTGTAATACTTGTGTGTTGCCATTTAAAAAATCTTATATATTTTACTAGCGGGACTGGCGGACGTTGTCATGCCCTGATAATAAAAAAACCTAGACATATTATGTACCTAAACCTTCCTAATGGATCACTCTATCTACTGGTAAAAACCGTATGAAAATCCATTCAGTGGGTTTGAAGTTTATTTCGAACAGACAGACAAACGTAGCAAAGGCCTTTATTTTATAATATGTAGTGATAAAGATGAGGAATTGACTAAACTAACCTAAAAGCAGTGTATAATTTAATGACTACTCGTGTCCGCAGCTAATGGATTGCATAGCCAACAGCTGTCCAAACTTGGAACGTTTGGAACTCCGTTGGGACCCAGAGAACCTTCGCTTCAGTGACAAGAGTCAAAAAGCCATCGATATATTGCGTGTCAAGTGTCTCAAACTAAAATGTCTAGTGCTCAGGTAATTAGACACTATTTTGTCTACTAGTCGTAAATAAAAATAACATTTAGCTCTTTGACCGTCCTTCTTTTAAAAATGGTTATATCGTTTATTCGAAGTACGCGTCGAGTGTGGCGTGACACCGGTTTATTTACCAATTTCTATCAGCTTATGTGAATAAATATGTGGAATTCTTAGAAGTTATGAACAGTTTAATCTAACCCAAAATTACTCAATAATTTAGAACAAATCATATTAACCATAATCAAATAGAAGAGAAGTAACAATACCTTGCCAGTATTGATTAACATAGAACATAATAGATGGCGCTGTTAGCAAACACCAATGATGATTCGAATCTTCGTAAGATTCTGTAATAAAAATATGCGTTACTATTTATGTGTCAATTCCGACTGCTGGATACTCCCACTATGACATATATATTTAATTCTAATTTTGTCATTGCTCCTTAACCGCTACAATTGTTTTATCGATTTATTAAATCTTATCATAAGTAATGTAGTTACAACTCGCCAGAACGAGATTTTTAAAGGAGGCTTGTCTCACAGATTAAATAATGAAAAGTTATCTACACATCCCAATCAGTTTGAAGTATTGTTGCGACAAAAATCTTTACTTTAGGTTCTACTTTGTCTCTGATCTCAAATATCTATTGATTTCAGCGATGGACGCTATTACGAGATCGTGAAGGCGAATTTCGAGCGCGCAGACCGCACTACGGTGGTTCGTACTTCAACAAACTGCCGCGTCTCAAACTACTACCTCCTCTCCAATTATAAACATTTGATATTCAACTGAAACTATATATAAATGTTTGTATTTTTTTTTATTGTTAAGAAGTAAATAAATTAATGAAACATATTGTTATTTTATTGGCGATCAAATAACTTTTATGTACTTGCGATTCGAAAGCCCAAGATCACTTAAAGCATAATTAATAGAGTTATGTTCGGAGTTTCTCTTCGCATAATATTAGAATGTTAAAAAAACCTGCTAAATAAGCCATTTAATCACCGTATATACCCCTAAGAGTTGTTAGATTCAAAATACAATGTTTTTTTTTTCAAACTGGTTCGGCAAAGTGACCGATACCTGATGGAAAGTACAATACAGTCCATAAGTAACGGCGACTGTTTTAAATAACAGTCGCCGCTATCATGCCGACCTGCACATGTGGCTCTTCACGCCTTGTATGAAGGACTCCATGTCATAAGAGCAATGTGCATTCCTTGTAGACGGTATGATTGATGAGTTCTCTTGTGGCGACCGGGTAACAGACGATGCACCCTAGACAAACTCGCCACGTGTACCCACAATCTGGTGTACGTTGCTGGAACTAATTAGATACGAGTAGCGCAGGACCTATCATTCTATCTAGCTTCAGGAGTGTCCAACTGTGAACGTCTTTTGACTGATAATTCTTCTGAAGTTCTTATAAAATCTACTTTTTAAGAGACTTAAGAGACGCTCAACTTTTGACAGTGGAAAGCTGTAAGATTTTAATGCAATGATTTTCTCACAAATAGAGTGACAACAAAATTCTTCTACAAATTCCCATAAGACAGGCTTTTATAAGAAAGCGAGGGTAGAAATACTACTTCGTTTGCGTGGAATAGTTACTTTGGGCTAACGCTAACACGCAGTGGAAGCTCTCAAGAGGGAAAAGTCCGATTTTGTAACATTCTTCAATGGTGCTCCGCTCCTATTGGTCTTAGCATGATGGTATATAGCCTATAACCTTCCTCGATAAATGAGCTACATAACACTGAAATATTTTTTCAAATCGGCCCAGTAGTTCCTGAGATTACTCCTACAACGTCACAAACTTTACCTCTTTATTAGTATAGATGGCGTGGGTATTCGTAGTCCGGTGAAGCTGTTAAGACCTTGCTAGGTCACTAGCGTAGTCAGTTTGAGAAAAAAAAAACACTAACGGTGAGGTTAAGGTTGTTTTTGTGGTCATCGATATTTAGAATCATATGGATCACTACAAATTTTATATGTATAAGGACGTATATACCCAATTTGAAAGAAGTTTGAAAATGTCACCAGTGACAGATAAGTTGAGGAGTAATAGGTTAACAGGTATGGGCATGTCATGAGGAGAGATGACAACCATGTTACTAGAAAAATATCGAGTATGTTTGTGGACGGATATACGAGTAGAGGAAGACCGAAAAGGTATGGATGGACTGTGTGAAAAATGATGTGTGTAAAAGGTGTGAATACTGAGATGACATTTGACAGGAGAAAGTGGAAAGAGAAAACATGTTGTGCCGACCCTACTTAGGTGGGATAAGGATAATGATATTAACAGCTTCACCGGACTTACCGTTTGCCATACCTATTTCTGTCGCAAAAACATTGTTCCGACTGTTGAGAGTCAGTTTAACAGCATGTACTGGCTGTCTAGGCGTTCCACCTCTCTCTTTCTATTTACTCTTTCACATCAACATGTAATAGATTCATTGCAAGGCCTCTTCTCGAAGAAAGAAGTGGGCACAATCTAGGTGGTAGAGCCATGTGGCAGTTATTACTGGGTCAGCATGAATGGGTCGGCTCGCCCGGGATACTACCACCCTCTAGCAGAAAACAGACGTGAAGCAACAGTGTTGCATTTCGTTCAGTCGGTGAGAGTGCTGGATAACCCAATTGCTAGATAGGACGATCCATTCATCAATACGATCTGTGAGAATCGGTTCGATTGTTGTTGTTGCGGGAGATATGCAATAACATTGTTATTGCTTTGGTAATGCCATTGAACTTTATATTAATCTAGTAGTCACACTCACTATTGCTATTTACTGCTATTATGACAATATTTTAAAGTTTATCAGTAGCAAAATTTTTAATTAGTAGTTAAATAACATAGCCAACGTTTGTAGCACACATCGACTATTATAGTGAAAATAAACAGTCTTTTTTATTACGAACTAATCTAGAGAATATTAACGAATATATGTAGGTGGTAAAGCTACGTTGATGCTATTACTGGTTTCAGCGTGAAAGGGCTGGCTCGTCCGCGGTAGCATCACCCTCCCACAGAAAACCGACGTGAAGTAACAGTGCTTGCATTGTTGCGCAGAAAAACGACGTGAAGTAACAGTGCTTCCATTGTTGCGCAGAAAACCGACGTGAAGTAACAGTGCTTGCATTGTTGCGTTTCGTTCGGTCAGCGCCCTTCGGTCAGTGAGAGCGCCGGAGGCCCACCTCCCCTTCCCGTTCCTCCCCTAAGACAGACTAGCGAACCCACTTGCGACTCCCCTGGTGTTGCTAGTGTCTATGGATGGCGGTGATCACTTAACATCAGGTGACCCGCCTGTTCGTTTGTCTGCTACAATAAAATAAAAAAATATCTAGGTAATTTTACTTTAACATACAAAATATACAACCGAAGTATACAAAAAAAGTCGAGACACTCATAAGGACTGCCGACAGAAGTGAAAACTCAAAACAATGGAATAATTGTGTTCTCTTTTGAATTTTTAAAATTGCATAACTTATATACCTATAGAAATTATTAACATGGTTTTCACATAAACTGGAACTTGGAGCAAAAATTATACATATGTCATAACTGGCAAACGAACTTGTGGGTCACCTGATGTTAAGTGATCACCACCGTCCATAGACACTAACAATACCGGGGGTGTCGATAGTGCGTTGCCAGCCTGTGTTTGTGGGAAAAGGAGTGAGGGGAGAGAGGGGAAGGGAGATGGGGCTCCGGCGCTCTCACTGACCGAACGAAACGCAACAATGCAAGCACTGTTACTTCACGTCGGTTTTTCTATGAGAGGGTGGTACTACCCCAGACGAGCCGACCCATTCATGCTGAAACCAATAATAGCTTCAGTGTGGCTCTACCACTTTTATACAGTTTATTAAGTAATCAAATGTGACAAGCTGCAGTCTCAATACGAAATATAAATAGTACATGTACAAAGGCCGCTATACTACACGTCGCTAGTATGACGTAAGCCGCGCAAGCGCAATACAGACCGGTCATGCTTCCTAGCATGTCATGACGCGAAATCATAGTTTTATTTCCTGACAAAAAAATACCGCTCAACTTGCCTAACAAAGTTTCCATTTTAAATATAAAATTGTGCAAGTCCTTGCAACTTGTAAAGTTTTTAGATACAATTTAACTACTCGTTAAGTTAAGCAAAAAAATCTGAACATACCTACTTTTTACACAGCGTACTTTATGATTAACTAGCTGTGTCCGCGGCTTCACTTTAACTTATTACAAGGTAATTAATATCGTGTCTGTTAATATTATATCAAAATACCAGTAATGCCATCTATCATTTTATTAAGTAATTACTATTGTACGGTTGTATGACAAAATATGTTCTGAAATAAATCTCACTCACTGTCTTTCTCACAGTAAGAAACGTTGTTTGATTTATAATGGCAATTTATTAAAAAAATTTAAGGTAAGGCTTTTTATACCCCGAGCCGAACCTGACGAGATGGGTCGGGGGACCCATCTTCTCATTGCACAGGTGAGGCTGACGAGAGGAGACGACTGGTTGTGTACCCAGTAGTCTCTCTATAGTAGGACGGGCGGTATCTCAGGTAGACAGCAGGTTCGGTCCCTGGCCGCCCCTACCATGCGGCGGACGGTACACCGTGGGGTTTTAGTCCGTGCGAGTCGGACATAACCCGCTTTCTCCCCCGAGAGCGTGGCGTATCCATAATGGATTTCCTCACGTAAATAATAATAAAAAAAAAACAAAGGCTTTTTAGGTCCACCTGGCTAGCTACCATCCTCAAATCTGATCGCCAAGCACTTGGTGTGTTCCGACAGCTCGACATGAGAAGCCGTTCCCTCTCTATGTTTTGTATGTTTACCATCTTAAAATCACATCGCTATTTAATATCAAATGAGATTGTGACCAATCGCTATACGTATAATGTATTAAATATCATTTAAATTGAGAATGATTTTTTTTCCCCAAGACATCTAAGATTACCGAAATAAACTGATACAGGTCTGTCGTTGATACATCTCGCAAAAACCACTGAATATATTTCGAACATTTTTTTCTTACCTTTACAACTAAGATACTAGGCCCTTATCTAAAAAAAAAGTATGTATACGTATGTACACGCGTTAGAAGTTATACTTCTTTGGCGTAACAAGATAAAAATCTTTTCGAAATTTTTATCTTTCGCCTTATTCTACGTTTATAGAAAAAACGACACTAACAATAGTAAATAGGTATTTAATACATTGAAAGTTGTAATATAAAGAAATACAAACAACAAATACAAAGAAACAAAATGTTGACTAGAGCAAACTTCAGGGTGTCGGTTTTTCGTGACGGTTTGCGCGCGCGTCTTTAAAATTTACTCTCATCATTTTTCCCTAACGCGCAAAAAGAAGTATAAATTCAAAAATATCGCGATGTCTGTTATTTAGTAAAAAGTTATTAAAGTATTAAGTAATTATGAGTTTTATTAGCACTAGCCGTTCAACAATGTTTTCTTGCCGGCGGAAAAACAGGCAAGCGTGTATGCAATGTTTTTTTAAATATCTTTTTGTTCTATCCATAAAATAAATTGTTGAGCTAATATATAACATAGACTAAGTCGCGGGTAACAGCTAGTTGTTATAATTTTTATGGTTTATCCATTGGGGAATTACATATACTCCACATGTAAAAAAATATTAAGAACGCACAAGCTGTTTTTGCGTTAAAACTGCTTAACTACGTCACATTCGATATCAAAAACCTGTATAATAAACTTAGAAAAAAAGAACACACAGACAGAAACCCCCAAATTTATTAAAGTACATTTGAATGACGCACATACATTTCGCAGTATCAGCATGACGACAAAAAATGTACGTTGAAAAATTTATATTCTGCAATTTAATGAACAACAACTATATAAGTTATATTTGTTAGCATTTTTGTACGACAAAATCCCTAAACAGTTTTATCTTATACATTTCAGTTTACTAACTGGACAAATAGTGTAGATTCCGTGTAGATAGATTCAGTGACACTAGTTGACAATGTTTTTGCAAAAAGTTATCATCAGTTATCCTCAAACATAGCTACGAGATACGACAATCGCAAAAAACCACGAATAAAGACTTTAATTTCCTAAACAAAAAAGCAACGAACCACCGGGAAAAGGAATGATTTATTCCCCATTCATTACACATCAGCATCTTCTTATCCCTCCTAAGTAAGACCGACACAATGTGTTTCTCTCTTCCATTTTCCCCTGCCAGATGTCATCTCAGTATTCACACCTGTTACAAATAATTTTACACAAAATCAATACAAACCTTTTTCGGTTTCTCTCAACTCCTATGTCCATCCACTGTCATATACAAAACTGTTCTTGCTACATGACTTTCATCTCTTCTCATAACAAGTCCGTAACATGCTTAACCTATAACTCCTTAACTGGTGGTCACTGGTGCTATTTTCAAACATTCTCTGGTATACTAACACTTACATCTTATCCATTCTGCTTACACCATGCACCCATCTTAACATTAGCATCTCTGCCAAATGTAATACTTTCTTACCTGACTCTGTTCCGTACTTTTATTATCCGTAATGATTATCTTTTATCTATATTAGTTTTATCGATTAAATGGAATGTATCTGTCCACTAATTTACCTGAACGAACTTTAAACAATCACAAGTGGTGCCCTCTATCAAAAAACGGAATACGTTTGAAGCTCGCAACTTGCTAACCGCTCTGAGCGTAAATTCATTAAAAAACAATTATAAAATCGGTACAAACCTCCAGAAAACTGTTATAAAACCTAATGCCAGTGTAAGACTACTGTCCTGTTACCAAGATCAGCGACCTAAGCCACAAACTCAGCCGGGGTATCCTGAAGAGGTAGGATCCCCACGTGTTGGTGAATGGTGGATACAGATTGGACCAACACCTTACAATCTTAATAAATCGCTGGCTCCTATGTTCCTATATCCACCGGCTATTTTACTGCCCCCCGCGCGGCAATCGATCGAACGAGCGGCGTCCGCGCATCCTCACCCGCTTACTCGCGGAGATACTTTACTGGAAGTTACACGTATCGCGAGCTTTAAATCTTGTGGTCTATTACGATATACATACTTGTACAGTGTAATTCTGTTTATATAATTAAAACTTGGATTTTTGTCACGTCCGTATTATAATGTGGGTTGTGTACACCACACGGCCCACAGATACATGTCCTCATAATTTCATTTCCTAGACAGACTCCATCGTAGATCAGTACTCAGATCCATATAACACCACTGATCTTATTATAGTTTTATACACCTTCCCTTAAATATTACACACTTACCTTAATATATTAAAGGAGAGCGAGATATATATTGCTCAGAGGAAGCAGAACACAGGCATAATCAGCAAACGGAGGAAAAGTACTGGATAAGTTTGCTGGTTCTATATTACATTTCATGTGTTTCGGAAGCTTTACATAAGGTAGTCTTTATATGGGTTGCTTATGTTTACCACCTTGGGTCATAGGGTCGTTTAATATCAGATGACTTGAATATCAGAAAAAGCAGAAAATCCCTTAGTTTTTATTATATTTTCGTGTATTGCCTTCAGGTCTGTACTAGCACGCAAAATTGCAAAGTCGCCGTCTAAAGGTTCTGGTTCTAATACAACTTGCAAAATTGCACCTAAACCATAGCCCGGTGAAGTTGTTAAGACCTTGGTAGGTGAATAGCGTAGTTAGTTCCAAAAAACACCTAAACAAACAAACACATATTCCAAGCTAAATAGAAGTCTGTAAATAAGGAATTACTATGTGATGGAATGTTGTAAATAATAACAAAAAAATACTACTAAAATAACAGTTTATTTACATTTTGTTATATAGGAAAAATTACTATTTTTATAATAATATATACGATTATTTCTTTAAATATTAAGTTACTTCAAAATATTAAAAGCTATTTCTAAATGACTATGTACAAATAGCTTTGTATTATTTTCCAACTAATATTTTCCGAAACAACGTAATTAACGAGATTTTTTCTTAATGATTTTAACGCAGCTTTTAATTTATCACCCGTATAATGTAAGCGTCCGTGGGCGCCATATCAGCGTGTAAAGCAAATACTGCTTTAAAACCCTTAATATCCGCTTGAAATGCAACAACATCAGCCAAATGTACCATAGTAGGATAACGCCAACTCCCGATTTACGCAAGTTACGTAGAACTATCACTAAACGAGTCACACAAAAGTGAAAAAAAAAACATTTTTCACGAAACATTTTACCGTAAAATCACAGGTGTACAGATGTGAACGAGCAATAAAAAATAATGATAATAACTTACTGTACAAAATTATACCACTCGAGTCAATTTATACTTTATATTGTTTTTATTCTAAGTGGTAAGCGTCCTCGTCTAGTAGTCATCTGACTCCGTCACCGAGGAGGAGATCTGGCTCCTCCTCCAGAAGCAAGTTCTGATTGTTACTATTCTCCTCATTACCAGCCTCGGAATTATTATCCTTGTTCGCATCGTTGTCTATCTTATACAATATGTCGTGACAGAGCGGACATCTGTCCTGTACGTACAGCCACTTCCGCAAGCAGACCCCGTGGAAGTAGTGATTGCACCGCGTTATCTTCGCAGAGTGCATCTCCTGATAGCAGATGGCGCATACATCATCCAACATGTTCAGCTGATCGGTCGACGCCTCCTTTAGAGAGTTTATTTTATTGACAGCTGTGCGTCTCTTCATGAACACTGACCATCCGGCCCTCGCTTCGCACCAGATGTTGAAGTACGCGTGAATGCACATCATTACAGCGCGAATCGCACCACCGGACTCGAACAATAGAATCCATGCTCCGTTAAAGAAAAGAAAAATACCGAAGCAAAATTCGATGGTGTTCCCAAATGCTCGAATGTAGTAGACGTAATCGTCAAGCTGTTCCCAAAACGTACTCCTGTATGCGTCGACCAGGAACAAGGAGTATATCATAAGACTCACGATAACTTTCACTATCACTTCTATGCTGAAAGCACTGACGGCTAACAGCCACGTTGATATTGTATGTTGAGACCATAAGTAAACGAGTAAAGAAATTGGGAACACAATGAGGAATGTGCAGACTCCGAGAGCTCTAACATGTCTGTGTGTGCTCGGGTTGTGTGAGGCACTTAATGACATTAACATAGGATTTACTATATTATGCAAAAAGTGTAGCAAAGCCGTGAACAGTAGACAGAAATTCCTGCATAGTCTTACGAACCGCTTCTCTGGATTCAATGAGGTTAGACCCGTTTGAAGAGCTAATATATAGAAAAGAATAGCGGATACAGTGCCGATACTTTTGTCTTCTTCCTCATCTGTCAGTAGGATCCATTGGAAGAAGTTGCCTATGTAGTGACAGAAGAAAGAAATCACGGAGGTCATGCCAAGAACAGCTGTAATAGTCTCACATCCAGTGACCAATAGGGATTTGGTCATCGAAGCAATCGACTGAACTGCAAGCAGTGTAGAAACCTTGATGCTTTCGTCAGCATCATCGTCATAGTTGTCCATGAGTAGAAGTATTGCGTGTTCGGCAACCCGTAAAACCCAAAAAACCCTTAAAACACAAGGAACATTCAGTCTCATCCATTCCGTTTCCACGAGTGCAGAGAGACCATAGTTACTAACAAACAATCTGCCGTGCTGGTAGCCAGCGTAAATCACTTGTATCACATCGTACGCTGAAGACCATAAGACGTATTTGACGAGAAACAACGGTAATAAAACGGAGAAGACTGGTGAATGGTGCAGAAGATTTGGCGGAACGGGTAGCATCGCCAAAAACGAAGGTGCCATAAAACTGATCGGCAATAGTTTCTGTATTGTTGCATTTCGTGGTCCCAGGTGAACGTTTCTAAACATAACAGCCAGCATAAACTGAATAAGGAAATTTTGGATGACTAATATACCCGGGCCGTCGAGATTGAGGAAATTTTTCACGTTTAGATTAAGTATATCCTCGAGGATACTTGTGTAGTGATGCGGGGATGTTGAGATCGACGTGAGCGCCTGTATCTGTTTGATGGCCGACACGTTTGTCCAGTACGAAAAGAAGACTAAGCCGACTGACGTCAGGTACAGGTACACGATGATGAGATGCTTCGTGTACAACACGAATATGCAGAGCGCCGACAAACATCCTGGAAAGAGAAAAATGCGGTTTAATTGATGTTCTTATCTTTTCCGCGATCAAAAAATTAACTTTGTAATTCTCATGACTGTCCGACATTTGGCATGAATTTAACATTAGGGGCATTCAATTAAATAACCTTGTCCATAATTGCGTCACACGTTAACCTGTTTGAATATTAAAGTATTGGTCAAAAAACTCGAAAGAATCAGACACAGGTTTAATCACCAAGGCAACACCAAATTACTGAAGACTTTAAATGCCTTGATATTTCATTTCTTCAAATCTATATCACCAATCTCAGATGTCCTCACAATGTTCTTGTTTACTAAAATTTGACGATAAGAACGTTGACAAGAAGACGATGTCTTCCTCGATCCTTGTTCTACTGGCCTACCCATTCAATCAGTACCATGACCCCGCATATAAGGTTATATTATTGGAAACCAAAAATGTATTCCATCATCAATATAAACTTTATTTTCCGTGTTGGTATTCATTAAACGGAATTTAATCTATGCAAATTGCGAAACTTTTGCTATCGTGCGACCATTCAAGTTTGTGGGTATTTAATTTAAATTATAATAGACCTTGACTGTTTGACTTTGTATTTGTTGAATTAATTAATGAATTCTTCATAATGCGTGCTTCTAATTAGAAAATTAAACATTTAGGTACTGCAACAGGTTATTGTAAGTATATTATTACATTGGTCCGGCTCGTCCGGGGTAGTACCACTGTCTCACAGAAAACCGACGTGAAGTAACAGTGCTTGCATTGTTGCGTTTCGTTCGGTCAGTGAGAGCGCCGGCGGCCCACTTCCCCTTTCCTTCCCTTACTATCTCTTTCCCCCAAGACAGGTTGGCGACGCACTTGCGACTCCCTTGGTGTTGCAAGTGTCTATGGAAGGTGGTCTTCACTTAACATCAGATGACCAACCAATCCGTTTGCCTTATATGATATAAAAAAAATTGATTATTATAATACCATATCCATTTTTAATACTATTATCTAATAAGAAAACGCACTCAAATAAGAACTATTTAATAAATCTGCATGTTAAAATATTTTTCAAGTAACTTATGCCTGCGGCTTCACTCGTATTAATGTGGATTCGATCTATTCCTCAAGAATAGTCTTTTTTTACATATGTACCATCATATCGTACTTAAAAAAAAATCTGACTCCATAACTCAATTTTTTGGAAAAATGTGTTTAGACTTTGATTATCTTATCACGTTCGATTTAAATTTATCTAAAAAATAAATGAACCGCTTGAAGTCATTTCTAAAAGTAGGGATAAGTAGTGTAATTATATTGCTATTTGTTCGTTGTAGAAAAAAATATCATGATTGTAAGACAAAATACGTTTAAATAAGCATTAAAAAAAGTTCGTAGTTAATTCCGATTTTTTTAATGTGTGTTAAAATAATTTCAATACAGACACGATAACAGCATAAAATGCACTACAATAATTTGCTTAAAACTGAATTAAGTCGTAATATCACCGAAGAAACTACGGACATTTCTTTCAATAAAATTACATAAATCTGAATTAATGCATTTTTTAAATTAACAATCTTCGGAGACTTAGTTTTTCACACGTTTAAATCTAAAAGAGAACAGCAGTTGCTATTTTTACTCATATTGAAGCGGCTGTTGAATAAGACGTATTCTTCTCGCAACGTTAATTTACTTTCTGGTGGAAACTTGAAAAACGTAAATTTTCAGTTAAATATTTTTTTGATTAAACGAGCGGTATATCCTTTATTCTCAGTCTCTCAGTTCTCAGATCTCAGTTAAGGCGTGAAAGCAAAACAAACGAATAAACTCACATTTCCATTCATAACTTTTATTGATTACTAGGTTTTGCGGATGGTTTCGCTTGCCTCGTTGGGAACAGCACTTTTTTCCAATAACAGTTACTCTATAACCTTTTTTTTAACGTGAACTAAAATCCTACATTGGGCACTCAGAGGCTTGCATGGAGCATGAGTAGTGTCGACCATCTCACTGCTAAAATTATCGACTAAAAACCTCCAAGATGGACCGAACGCCGGCACTACGGGAGTGTTACGGGATGCGTCAGCAAATCCTAGCTACACCCGACTAAAGCAGTCCGGTTCTCCGACTGCCTCGTAGTCTGCCGAACCCGTGTAATGGAATGTCAGAGCCCTCGTCCCTTTTCCCCGTGGGTTCCGGTGGCAGTGGAGAGGAAGGCCCCTCCACCGCCCCCTACTATTGATTTTTTACCGAGGTTATCTGCCCATCGCCTCAGCTTCTCTAAGGCCCCTCCCATGTCTCAAATTCCTTCTCTATACCCCTTACAACGTGTAAACAAAAAATTATGATAATCGGATGTGGAATTAGTGCCCGGTTTCTAAGGTACTCGGTTAAACTATCATTAGTTATTGACTCAATAAATTATCCATAAGATAAAGTCAGTCCGTGTCTGAGTACACAACGAGTTCTAACTAGTTCTTTGATGTACACTAGATGACTCTTTTTTAAAAAGAGTGCTGAATTATTATTTTTTTTATTTTAATTCTTAACTTATAGTAGTAATATTATGATTAAAAAATACTTTGGAGATTAGTGGATGATTTGATTTTATTTTATAATTATTTACTTATAAATTTAATTATTTTATATACAAAACTTTTCAATTCGTTAGTTGTTCGGCAATGACATGTTAATTGTCAAGATACTAAAAACTATTTAAAATAGCAAATAAAACTTATCGAATAGATAAACGCCCAGATTGGCCATTTAAGTTTAACGGACGTTTATCGTATGATTGTGTGTTTAGAAACCCAATTTGACAGGTTATCGAACCGATAACGCTATTGAACAGATAAATATGACTCAGAAACCGGGCATAAGACGTTGAAAGTGTATTAACAATTCGCATTTCTAATATTAGTTAGGATTTTAATTGATTATACGAGAAAAAACGTAGTAGTAATTTTACCCTTTGTTAGTTCTAGGAGTCTTTGATTTTGATGACATTGACACAACTTGACGAGTACCCTACACTTAGGAACTAATCAGTGACATAGTGTAATTATATCTATTTTTGTAATTAATTTTAATGATTTAATATGGCTTTTATAATAGTTATATTAACTGAAATTATATTCAAATGAAATTGAAACGTACTTATAGTCTACTTCCGGTACCGCTACAACACATCCGAGACGCGACCGGAACATTAAAACTAGCGCCACCCTAAGTATTAGATAGTTCGGCCTATAAAGGGCAAGATGCCATTAATCGGGGATACTTCTATGTGGAAGTTATTGTAAGGCGAAGCTCAGCTCGGATAAATAATCACAGTGCCTACATAGTATTAATTGGTTTCCCAGACTGACCGAATATACGTGTGTTTATTACAATAGTAAGCTCCTCGATAGCAGAAATTCAGATTATGTATCGGCTACAATATAAAAATGTGCTTTACTCTGTTTATATTGGTCTCATTTTGATATTTCAAAGATAGAGGCAGCCCTCACATTGTTTTAGTAATGCTTGATTATGATTGGTGCATAAACCGAATACGCCATTTCGACAATTATTTTGAGCCAATCGCGTGGCAGGCACCACAGTCTCATCCAATCATTGCGAAGAATATACTTGAAATAAAAAGTTAGGCCATTAAACTAGGCGATTGATTTTAGATTATGCGCGATATGCAACAAAGTTTGTCACACATTCAAATTGTTCATTACTCCGTGACGCATACGACTTCGTATTTATCACCGAGGTGATCATATCTAATCGTTACAGCATATCTAATGTTGTCTAGACTTAACGATAACATGTAGAACTATTTGAAAACTGGAACGGTATATTTTTGTGGATAAAAAAATGAAAATCAAAGATACTTTATTCAATTTAGGCCCTGAAAGGCGCTTATGAACGTAAAAGCTACCACCTGTTCGGACAAACAACCCAGTTATCGATAAGTACCGGCAAGAAACTCGATCTGTTTTATCTTTTCACGATACATATTGTTTACCAAACATAAATGGTTACATTCGTTTTTAGTGGATGAACAGAGAGAGGCGTCATTTCCAGACGTCACCATCGTTCACATATTGATCATATAATACTGTCCATAAGATATTCGAACCCGCTTGATATGGTGCTTGAACTTACTATCCGGCAAATCCGTATATTACCTAAAAACTCTTTTTGGTCTTAGTGAGCCTGAAACATCGAATGAGCGATTTGTTGCCGTTTCTAACATTTAAATTATGTTGGTCTTTTACTAGATCCAGCATATCTAAGTTTTTACGGTCATACATTAAATTATTAAGAATATACTGGGAGAGCGGAGTTAAGATACCGAATTCCTGAAACTTGGCTCTTGATTGAGAATTATTCGCGAGACCTTTTTCTTTGGCAATCAATCTTCTATCAGATTTTTACTGCCATTGTCGAGTAGGTAGGTGTATTACAAGTTTTTTTGCGATCATTTCAATGAACAAACCAGTTGGTGGCCGTCTTGTTAGAACTTTCCAGGGCGTTTTTGTGGCAAGGCAGAATCACTGCTTAAAAATACTGCGATCACGATAAAACCTCGCCATGGGAATCATAAAGCATATCCTCGAGTAACGAGTCATTGTTTTATTATATACGGTTCACTCTATCAAAATGTATTGTAAATTTAATGACGAGACGACTTAAGTACGAGAGAAAATTAGATAAGTAAATGGACTTAATATATTTAGATAATGTCATTAATTAATAACATTTTTTTTAAATAAGGTTTCACACGGACGATGTCACGTGCACAGCTAGTAAGTAATAGACGCTTGTTTACCTATCTATATTAGTGAATGTTTACATACATTGACATAAATGTATGTTAATAGCGATGAGTTGAGTTGAAACCGTTAGAGTGAGCGTGATTCATGTTTATTTCGCAAGCGTGCGCAATCCAATATTGCGAATATGAAAAATTTTGTCCTGAACAAGTCGATTTGAAAGTATACGTCGCATTCATGAACGTATTTTTATTTATATACTACTAGCGTCTGCCCGCGACCTGTCTACGTGGAAAAAAGAACCCGATTTTGAAACATTCTCCATTAGTAATCCGCTCCTATTGGTGTTAGCGTGATGATATATAGCCTTCCTCGATAAATGAGCTATATGACACTGAAAGGATTTTTAAAATGGAACCAGTCGCTCTTGAGATTACTCCCTACAACGTCACAAACTTTACCTCTTTATAATATTAATATAGATTTCACACCGGTCTATTATATTGGCACCTTTGTTTACGAAACTGGAAGCTATTTTTTTATACTTTATAGCTTTTACAATATCACCTGATGTTATATGACGATGTAATCCGAGCTAGTAGACACGCTAAACCAAAAGTGAAACTCTGTGAGACAAGTGTTTGGCGACAAATACTCTTCTTGAGGTAGCTATCAAGACGGATTTAGGAAAAACCTTATCACTATGCCACAATTTCTTCGCCGAAAGATGGACCTACGTCGAACGACTCGATGTCCTAAAATTAGGAGTCCGCTTTTCCACTCGTATGTATTAGGCAGACATTAAAAAATGAATCATCACTAAGTATTATATAATTTCATTAAGATACACCTACCACTCTCGATTTATACTGGAGATAGGTTCCCGACAAAAGCTTATAAAATAAAATCTCCGATTTTGTCATGTAAAACCGCGTAAAACTAAATAAACGTCCTATATATTAGTGATCCTTCCAGGATTTTGAAGGAAACAAACAATAAACATTTAGGAGTGTACAAACAAAGCTTTACAAAATTCGAACTGATTAAGTTATTAGGCTGACGGGCCTTTACAACTTCACCGGACTACGTAGCGATGAACGTTTCGCTCCGACCCGTACTTATTTTCATACTCACAACTATTACGTGATCTCTGCCTTATTTGCTGTACCTTCTGACCATACATTTTACAGGCAGAATTTCTTTAACATAATAATTATGTACGCATTGCAATACTAATTATAAACATTACTAAAAGGGACGGAACCCCCGAATACCCACGACCGGGCCCAGTCACGGGTGCTAGGGGGTAGGAGGGGTAGGAGACTAGGGAGAGGGGAAGGGTAGAGGGTGAAGGGGAAAGGATCCGGGACGCTGGCGGGCAACACCAAACTGCACGTTTCGCCGAAGGGGAATTTATTCGATAGACTTACAATAGTCCTTACAACTGACGCGAATCGCGGTTACAGCGGTCACTGTACACGGGTACAGGTCGCAGAACAGGCAGGCCGGTAGCTACGGATCAGACCGAAAACGCGGGTTCTTCCTGGCGTAGCAGCGCTTCGATGCGTAGCGACGGCTTGAATCGATGACTCACGGCGAACGATGAACCACGATGAATTTTTCACGATGAAACGATGCACGATGAATTCCGATGATCTTCTTACGATTGACACTCTGTTGTAGATGGTCTGATTAGCTAAGAACCTGCCACGATTTTACGGGGCCCCCGTCGAGCTTAAGTAGTTCGAGGCTATACCGTAATGAGAGCCGCGGTGGCTCTTACGATTTTTACTTGTTTACATCGTTATTTTTACTATGAATTTGCGATATTTTACAAAATATTTTCTTAATTACAATTATAATAGATATGTGTTATATATCAATAGATTCGTCTCGGAAGGCTCGATACAATGCAATAATTAGCTTAATTATACGATAAATACATAAAAAGTTATACACGAAAAACATATGTTTTTACGACAAAATTCCATTTTCCTATTTTTCACTTTGGCCTTTTTTGGCCGTTTTATATACTTTCATTACTTTTTATTACTATTTTATACAATTATACATTATTTAACACGTAATTTACTCAAAAAATCCACAAGTTCTAATATTTTACGTAATATGATACAGAATGTTTACTTCTACAATTTTAAAGATTCTACGTTAATTTTTATTGCTATATATGCTTTTTAGCTTTAAACCTATTAATACAATACAATTATTACGCAATTCCTATTAATTACCATGAAAAACACAAATTAACACAAAAAATTGGGTACACTAGAATTGTCCTCACAGTGCCCTATATGGCGTCAGACCGATAATGGTATGTGCGCGCCAACACATGTTTATATTTCGCTAAATTTTACGCTGCGTCGCCAACAGTCTCCCCCCCAGTGTACGCTCCGTCGTGCACTCCATCCCGTGGACGCGACGCCGCAGGCACGATGACGATGAGACGCGAAGTAGGGCGCCTCAGGATTCCGCCTCTCGAAGTCCGGACATCCACCACTCTCGTTCTGCCGTCTGGTCCAGGGTGACACGCGATGACCTCTCCTCTAGGCCAGGTGTTGCGGGGTAGAGATGCGTCGGCGATAATCACAATATCGCCTGGCTGCGGCTGACGAGCTTCTTTCCCTTCTATTCTCCTGGGCATGAGAGTTGGCACGTATTCTCTCAGCCACCTTTTCCAAAAATGATCAGCCAAATGCTGAGTGGTCTTCCAATCTGCTTTCCCGATGAGGTTGTACTCGTTGAAGCTTCCCACAATCGCAGAGCCACATGAACGCCCGATTAGGAAGTGATTGGGCGTTAGGCTTTCCTCGTCTTCCGGATTCACGCTCAAGTGGGTGAGTGGGCGTGAATTGACCGTATGCTCGATTTCGGTCAACAATGTGTGCAGGACTTCTTCTGGAGGGCTCCTCTCGTTCAGCACTGCGGATAGTGCGGTCTTCACCGTGCGCACCATCCGTTCCCAGGCACCTCCCATGTTGGGTGCTCCAGGTGGTATGAATTTCCAGCGTATCCCCTCTTGATTCGCTGCGTCGATTAGCTCATTCTTCTTGAGCTTTCCCATTTCTTCTCGAAGCTCGTGGTTGGCGCCGATGAAGTTGGTCCCGTTGTCGCTGTACATCACCCGCGGAGTGCCTCTCCTTGCTGACATGCGCCGCAGTGCCATGATCATGGAGCTGGTACTGAGTGATGGCACCAGCTCGAGATGCACTGCGCGCGTCGTGAGGCACGTGAAGAGCGCTCCCCATCTCTTCTCCTTTCTTCTCCCGATGGTGACGAACATGGGGCCGAAGTAGTCGACGGCCGTGCACGTGAACGGGTGCGATCCGTAGCGCAGTCGTTCCACGGGCAAGTCTCCTGTCGGCGGCATTTGCGGCTTCATCTTCCTGGTGCGGCACCATTGGCATTGGTACAGCACACGTTTCACGGCGTCGCGTAGAGATAAGATCCAATACGTCTGCCTCAACTCGTTAACGACTGTTGCATGGTTTGCGTGACAGAAGCGGCGATGGTAGCGATCGATGAGCAGACGAACCACATGATGGCGGCCGTCTAGGATCGCCAGATTTGTTGCGGAACCGTCCCATTTGAGCTTGGCGGTTCGGGCGTTTAGACGAAGGATTCCCTTGTCGTCGAGTTGAACGTCGATCTTCTTTAGGCGACTGTTTGTTTTCAGTGGTACTTCTTTCTTCATTTTCTCGATGTCCTCTCCGAAAGAGTCTTCTTGGCTGTTTCGGATGATGTGTTGTTCTGCTTTCTTCAACAATTCTTCCGGTATTGGCAACCAGTTTCTTTCTTCAATCTTCTTTTTGCAGATCTTCATTTTCTTTTCTTGTTTCCCCTTTCGATGGGGCTTCCAAGCTTCGTCGTTTTCTTTCACGGCGTTGACGACGTGTTTCCGTCTACAATTTTCTATGAATTGGAAGACTCGTGCAGTAGCTCGCAGGAGTCTTATCCAGCTGGAGAAGCGTTCCGGTTGTGGTAGAACGCTCTCTTCTTTCTTCACGGTTGCCAGGACGGTTTCAACTTTCTTCTCCTCACCGGACGGCTCGACCCGGTGGAAGCTCTTCTGAGGCCAGTCTGCGTCTGGCCGGCGGAGGAAGTCTGGCCCGACGAACCATCGGCTATCCTCGGCGAAGGTTCGCGGCACCTCCCGTGTGGCGATGTCGGCCGGGTTGTCCCTCGTAGGCACCCACCTCCACTCGTGTGGCTTGGAGAGGTCTTCGATCTCGGCGAGGCGATGCGCGACGAAGGGTTTGAACCGACGGGGATCTGCCTTCAGCCACTGGAGAACTGTGCTAGAATCAGACCAGAAGTATCGCTCGGTTATTTCCATGTCTATTTCCTCCGTCAACGTCCTCGCGAGCCTTGCCCCCAGTAGTGCCGCTTGCAGTTCCAGGCGAGGGATCGTCACTGGTTTTGTCGGCGACACCCGCGCCTTCCCTGCGATGAGTGCGACGTGTACGCCATCCGCCTCTGCCCTCCAGTAGCACGCCGCTGCGTACGCTGTCTCACTGGCGTCGACGAACGTGTGCAGCTGTCCCGCTCCCGCTGCTGGTGTCAGACATCGGGGTATCTTCAAGTCTCGTAGCGCGGACAGGCTGCTGATGTATTCGAACCACTGGTGGTGCGCCTCCTCGGTGATGGTTTCGTCCCAATTTGTCCCGGCTCGCCAGATAGCCTGTAACATTCTTTTTCCTTTAATTAGCGGGTACAGGTCGCAGGACAGGCAGGCCAGTAGCCACGGATCAGACCGAAAACGCGGGTTCTTCCTGGCGTAGCAGCGCTTTGATGCGTAGCGACGGCTTGAATCGATGACTCACGGCGAACGATGAACCACGATGAATTTTCCACGATGAAACGATGCACGATGAATTCCGATGATCTTCTTACGATTGACACTCTGTTGTAGATGGTCTGATTAGCTAAGAACCTGCCACGATTTTACGGGGCCCCCGTCGAGCTTAAGTAGTTCGAGGCTATACCGTAATGAGAGCCGCGGTGGCTCTCTCCATTTTTACTTGTTTACATCGTTATTTTTACTATGAATTTGCGATATTTTACAAAATATTTTCTTAATTACAATTATAATAGATATGTGTTATATATCAATAGATTCGTCTCGGAAGGCTCGATACAATGCAATAATTAGCTTAATTATACGATAAATACATAAAAAGTTATACACGAAAAACATATGTTTTTACGACAAAATTCCATTTTCCTATTTTTCACTTTGGCCTTTTTTGGCCGTTTTATATACTTTCATTACTTTTTATTTCTTAATTACAATTATAATAGAACATAGCTCGGAAGGCTCTGCTTAGATAACTATATATTGTGTATATGCAATAATTAGCTTAATTATAATAGATATGTGTTATAATAATAAAGTAACATAACTCGGAAGGCTCTGCTTAGATAACTATATATTAATTAAACGATAAATACAATTTTACGTAATATGATACAGAATGTTTACTTCTACAATTTTAAAGATTCTACGTTAATTTTTATTGCTATATATGCTTTTTAGCTTTAAACCTATTAATACAATACAATTATTACGCAATTCCTATTAATTACCATGAAAAACACAAATTAACACAAAAAATTGGGTACACTAGAATTGTCCTCACAGTGCCCTATATGGCGTCAGACCGATAATGGTATGTGCGCGCCAACACATTTTTATATTTCGCTAAATTTACGCTGCGTCGCCAACAATTACATAATTTTAAAATAAATGAAATAAAGAAAGATATACAAATTAATATGACAAGTAGAATATGAAAAACTGGATTCTTTTGTCTTTCAATACAATATGTGTTCGATTCATTCATTTTTATAAGTTTTTAGTTTAACTTCTAAACCGCGTAAAACAGGTACCGTGTAAACCGTGGTTTAGGTGTACTGTCCTTCACTGAAAGATCAGATCACTACTCAGCACGAGAATGTCATCCATCTTTGCAATAGCGACTCCTTCACTATTTTATTGGCGTTCAAACATGATGGAACGTTGAACAAAACAGTAGGAGTCCACAACTGTGCGGGTCATCAATTGTGTCGGCCTGGATTTCGCTAATTTTATGTTCGGCCAAAGGAAAAAATACAATACACCTAAAGCATCTTCTGTCGCACATTATACGAACGTCACCGTCATCGCATTATTATTTAAAAAACAACGCGATAACCCGAACCCACGTCAAGTCGAGTCTAGTGTAATGACCGTTAAATTTTAATGTAAACAGCCTCCTCTGACCGCTATTCGAATCTCAGAACGGTTTGTTAACGTTTCGCGGCACGCGATGTGTACTTATGACGTCAGGCCTTATCAGTTAGGGCCGGTTTTGAGGGGTCAATAATGGTCAAGTCACTGCTTTGAACCGAGAGGTCGAAATGTTTGTTGGTTTTTTTTCTAACGACCGATCGCCATTAATCCGGACGTCTGCGTCTTTTCATCGTGGTTTTTAATCGATTTAAAAAGGACGAGGTTCGTCAATACGGTTGTGTGTTTTTTTTAAAATGTTTGTTAACTCAGAACTTCGTCATTTATAAACAGACTAGCTTCTGCGCGCGACTTCGTCCGAATTGTTACTTTGGGCTAACATTAACTTTAACTCGCGACTTCGTTTACGTAGAAGGTGGAAATATATTTAAATAATACATACGTTAACACCGATTTTGAAACATTTTGGCCGTAGCGAGATGATATAGCATATAGCCTTCCGCGATAAATGAGCTATCTAACACTGAAAGAATTTTTCAAATCCGACCAGTAGTTCCCGAGATTGGCGCGTTCAAGCAAAGAAACTCTATTAGTATAGATTTGGAATTTTTTTTTTTAAGAAAAAGGAAATAATTTCAAAAGGATTCCATTTCAATCTAATTACCATTTAACCTTCAATTTCAAAGTTACACCAAGGTACTCTTCAAAATTGAATAGGGAATGTATAGTGACTGAGTTTTTGATGGGTTTATGACAGTCCTAGACTAGGACTAGACCAAGAATGTAGTGAATTTTTTTAAGTCTGTTTTATTTATTACTAGCTATGCCCGCGACTTCATCCGCGTAAATCCTTATGTAAAAAACGGCGATTAATAAAGTCGTCTGAATGTATTGGGTCCATTTACTTATCCACTTTACTCTGGTACGTAAGTCGCGTCGTCATTCAAAGTACAATAACTTTTGATAGAGTGAACCGATTTTAATGAAACAAAGACAAATTTATTGTTGGAGCATGCCGTGGTTGTCTTTATGACTACATTTATAATGTGTTACAATAGTGCTACTTTTTTTTTATATACTAATGTATTGTCATGTTGACGACCCTAAAATAAATAAATAAAAATAAATAAGACTAAATGTTACTCGAAGATACGCTTTATGATTTTCTTGAAGAGGTCTTACCACGAACGCAGTATTTTAGCAGTGACGCGTGTTCATACAAACGTACAGACAGACAAACATTTCTAAAAATGATTGAAATGTATTTTATTACTTATTTCTAAACACTAGCAACCATTTTTTTTTTACAAAAGTCTAAAATGTACAGACACTTTACATTTACATTCGTATTATATGCATCTTCATATATAAATTTCTTCTGTACGTGTGTATGTCACTGAACTCCTCCTAAACGGTTGGACCGATTTTGATGAAATTTTGTGATCGTGTTCCAGTGGATCCGAGAATGGTTTAGATTCAATTGGACCCGGTAGGTGGCGTTACGGTAGGCTTTTAGGATTTTTTTTTAAACTATCAAAGCATCACAACGTCTGCCAGGCCGGCTAGTAGATATATAAGAGATATAACAAAATGATTATTGTTCTATACATCTTACAATAACTCACCACTAGACGGCGTTAAGGTATATTTTATTTTTATATTGAAGTCTAATGAATTTTTTAAATTACAAATGTACAACATAGCTACATGTTATAATTCTAAGCAGTCGTTGCCCCGGTGTCCTATAATGATAAAAAATATAATCGCCTGCATTGCAAAGCCGATATAACACATAATACCTACGCGGATAGAATTCCTCAATTAAGCATAACATACACCGTGACGATAATTTTGCAATAATTAATTTTATACAAATCATTATTATTTTGCAGTAACAAACGATAACACGAGATAAGCGTTTCTTGGTAATAAAATAATAAACAGTCCGGTAAGCAGACGTTGTCATACATTTTAGTTAGTCCCTGGTATAAAAACTATAGAATAAAAATAGTACGTGTAGTCCCTCCGTTCAGAAGAAGTGAAACTTCGTAATGTGGAAATGGAAATAGGAAGGGGTAAAAATTGATTTTTAGTGAAATCATATTGTTTCTTTAAGACAAACTTTATTAACATTGCTTACAATTCACAATTGATCGCATCTTTTAATTATCATTTTCGAGTGGAGAAATATCCAAATCTATAACATTTACAATGGGATTATGATAACTAAAGTAAGATACGAAATGTTTGATTATTTTTCTCGCTCTGTCTCTTTCTATTCCCCCTCCCCAGGAACGTTGAACGTTTAACGCAACAGTGCTTTCATACCCCCTCCATGGTAGCGTTAAACGTTTAACGCAACCTTGGTGGAAGTCGCATTAGAAGTTTCACTTCAAAAAAATATTCAGAGCTGTTGGAAGTTTGAAAATTTGGGATCATACGTTTAAACAGAACTGACAATTATGGTGCATCACACAAAAGTCAAGTCATAATTGGGGATCAAAGCGGTGACCTCTATGACCAATGGTACAGTTTACTACCACTGAGCTACGAGACCTGTCATAATCTATACAAAGTCCTGTGATAAGATTTTTTTTCTCCAAATCCATATAAACGCTTTACATACAGTAAAAGCTCTTTATTCGCGGGGGATATGCTCCGTAAATATGCCGCGAATACAGAAACCGTGAATAAGGGAATGGTAATTTATATGGGATTATAAGGGATACATTCCTAGGTGTCAAAATAAGAACAAATAAATAAAAAAAAACAATTAAGTTTTTGATCATATTGATTAATTATTATCTTCAGGCTTAGGCAATGGTTCAAAGAATTTCGTAATTTTTCCTTGCTTGACAATTTTTAATCCTTCAATTCCGACTGGTATTCAGCAGTGGCATTAGCAATTTGCCTCTTAAAATAACACTTGGTTCCATAGACGGATCAATCTTCATAATGAAAACACAAAGCTCATTTGCCATTCTTAAACCTTCACTAAAATTAAATATCACGTTTTTCTAGTGGTTGTTGAAGCCTCTTCTTCAATGGGTTGTGAATTTAACATTATTTAAGGTGGTAGAGCCACGCTGTAGCTATTACTAGTTTCAGCATGAATGGGTCGGCTCGTCCGGGTTAGTACCACCCTTTCACAGAACACCGACGTGAAGTAACTATGCTTGCATTGTTTCGTTTCGTTTGGTCAGTGAGAGCGCCGGAGGCCCACCTCCTTTCCCCCTTTCCCTTTCCCTAACCACCCCTCCCCCATACACAAGCTGGCAACGCACTTACGACTCCCCTGATGTTGCAAGTGTCTATGGACGGTGGTGATCACTTAACATCAGGTGACCCACCTGTTCGTTAGCCACCTTATGACATAAAAAAAACTCTAAGTCGGTTTCAGTCATATCTTCATCTGGCGATTGAAGCAACTCCTGAATGTCACTTGATTCTATCTGTTCGAACCCGTCTCGTCCTATTCGATTCGCAATATCGGCAATATTTGCAGTTATAGTTTGAATTTGCACAGATTGCGATAGATAGTGCATTTGAAAACGCGTTTACAAAAGATACCGAATCATTTTTAAATAATTATGTATGTACAGATTAGATATGCGAGTAAAGGAATTGGGTCGCATTTTTTAAAATCCGCGAATAGTGAAAACACGAACGAAGAAAGGGCGAATAAGGAGCTTTTGCTTTATATTAACAAACTAACTCCTGTACGCGATTTCATTTGCATAGAAGGTGAATAAAAAAAAATGTACGTTAACCCCGATTTCGAAACATTCTTCATTAGTGCTCCGCTCCTTGGGCTTAGCGTGATGATACATAACATACATACCTATAGCCTTCCTCGATAATTGAGTTATAGAACGCTGCAAGAATTTTTCAAATCGGGCCAGTAGTTCCTGTGATTATCTAGTTCAAGTAAACAAACTCCTCGTTACTAGCGAGCACGGCAGACGTTGTCACGCACTGATTATAAAGAAATCATTGACAATATACTAAAACCTTCCTCATGAATCACTCTATCTACTGGTGAAAACCGCATGCGAATCCGTTCAGTAGTTTTTGAGTTTATCGCGAACAGACAGACGCGGTAGGGGACTTTGTTTTATACTATGTAATGAAGTATAGATATACAATATTTCATTTATCATTCAATAGTAAATGAACGATTTGTGTGATTATAAAATTTCATATATATTTTAACCGATAACAAGGAATGTAACATTGGTCATTGAAAGTGCGTAGAAGGTTAAAATTCATAGTCGAATTATCGGTTGAACCTTTGACATTGCGAAGGTTAAAAAAATAAAAAATATATAATAAAGTCAATCCATTGCATAGTGGTAGGGTTTTTTTTCTAAGGCCCTCCCATTACCGAGCCGAACCTGAGGAGATGGGTCGGGGGACCCATCTCCTCATTGCACAGGTGAGGCTGACGAGGGGAGACGACTGATTGTGTACCCAGTAGTCTCTCTATAGTAGGACGAAGCCAGGCGTTCAACCGCCAGGCTGCCGCAGGGGCGGTTTCTCAGGTAGACAGCAGTTTCGATCCCTGGCCGCCACTACCATGCGGCGGACGGTACACCGTGGGGTTTTAGTCCGTGCGAGTCGGACATAACCCATCCATAAAGGATCCATGTATCCATAAAGGATTTCCCCACGTAAATAAAAAAATAAAAAAAGGGTTTTTTCTAATGCCACTTCGTTGACTACCATCATGAAATGGAAAATCAGTCGACAAAAGCACATATAGGCAATTACATTATATATAAAAAGCTGTAAATACGTCATAAACGGTGAAGCTGTAAAGACCTTGCCATGTCAATAGCGTAGACAGTTCGAGGAAAAAAAATAAGCCATAAGCGCTTCGACAGCGCCTTGTTAAAACTCGGCTAGCTAGCAAACGTAATCTCAGTGCCGTGTCAGCGTTAATGAAAGCATGTCACGTACTGGATCGTTTCGTAAAACGCCTCAAATCTATGACAAACGCCATCCTGTGGTATGAGATATTGCACATACTATGCAAGCAAAACTTCTTACAGTTTATTTATTCACTTATAATTTATATTAATTAATATTTTTCAAATATTACGCAAAGAAATGATAGATGTCAAAGAAACAAAGCAAGACGTCCAGTCTGTTTTGATTATTCATTTTTGACGAGCAGATCGAAAAGCATCATATAACTGTTTATATCATAGGAGGCAAACGAACAGGCAGGTCACCTGATGTTAATTGATCACCGCCGTCCATAGACTCCAGAAGAGTCGCAAGTGCGGTGTTAGCCTGTGTTTGGGGGAGGGGAGGGGGAAGGGAGGTGGGTTATCCGGCGCTCTCATTGACCGAACGAAACGCAACAATGCAAGCACTGTTACTTCACGTCGGTTTTCTGTGAGAGGGTGGTACTACCCCGGACGAGCCGACCCGTTCATACTGAAACCAGTAATAGCTTCAGCGTGGCTCTACCACCAACTGTTTCTTTTTCCCCACCGATATTAAGAATATGCCATCTTACTTCCACATTTTATCTACGATAGTATGGCGTTACGATATTAGTTTACATATGTGTGCGTTGACATGGCGTTTGTTTTGTCAAAATATCATATAGGTAGCGTATCTACAGCTTTTTACTTATAAATACCATTGCCTATAGGTGTATTCCGATAGTTGCAGTCTAAGGTAATCACGCTAAACCTAGAACTGACTCTCAAGTGCAGGCGCTTGACGGCAGACTTTCAACTCGAGGTTGGTAGCTAGTCAGGCGGGCTTAGAAAAAGCCCTATAATCCTTCGAAATATATTACAATCGAGTCTTACATACCTTCTTTATAATCTGGAATATGAACCTAACAAAAACCAGTTTTTTTAACTTAACAATACGTCTAGGTCACGGCGTTAACAGTTTGACTTACGCAGATAATTTTATATCATGAATTTGTATTGTTCATAGATTTTTTGCCCGAGTATGGTTTTTATATGACACTGAGAGATGGTTAGAATAATTGGATTGGATTGGATGGATTTTTTAGCTAATCGAATATTCGATACAAGGCCATTACATAGCAAATAATTAATGGCATAAATCACAAATTCATAATATTTTATTATCTTTATGATTTCGTTTAAAAGATATTTAGGTATTAATGATCATCATCACATCAACCTGTAAGAGGTTCACTGTAAGGACGTAGGCCTGGCCTAAGGTATGGGAATAATCACCACGCCAGTCCACGATGTATTGGCGATTGCAAACTCTGAGAAATCTACAGTTCTTTTTTTCCCCACATATATTAGTACTACAAGAACATTTCCAAGGTTCTGGTTTCCTCATCATGTAATCCTTCACCGTCAGCCGATAGTGTCACCAATTTAAATTAATAAATGTACGTGAATTTGTGAAAATTTTCATTGGTACATGCCCGGGGTTTAAAACTGACATCGAATGGATGTTCCGCCGGTCAAACCACTTGTCCGCCAGGACTTAATCTATACTTATATTATAGAGCTGAAGAGTTTGTTTGTTTGAACGCGCTACACTCAGAAACTAGTGGTCTGATTTGATATTTCGAATTCTTTCAGTGTTAAATAGCTCATTTGTCGAGGAAGGTTATAGGCACTTTTTTTCTTATTATACTAGCACGGCAAAATGACTGCACTACGCCTGATGATAAGCATAGTACAATCCAAAGACAATGGCGACCACCGAGCGACACACTATCCATCGCCGGTCGCCGCTGTCATGGCGGCCAGCGAAAAGCTGGATATGCACAGGCTGATCCCGAAACGCGATCCGCAGAAGCGAATCACTATGACGGGCTTTTTCGCCATATATATGGTTGTTGCGACCCAGTCAGGCTGTAATACCCTACAACCCCGCAATATATAATATAATATCATCACGCTAAGACCAATAGGAGCGGAGCACCAATGAAGAATGTTTCAAAATCTGTTTTTTTTTCCTCTTTAGCTTCCGTGGCGTGTTAGGGTTCGCTCTTAGTAAGTATTCCACGCGGGCGAAGTTAATAATAATATTAAGGAATGTAAATACTATTAATTTATTTCATCGAAATAAGCCACGATAAGAAAAGATATCTTAATTTAAAGCTCCAAGAGTTTGATATGATTCAGGGTACGTAGGAAAGTTAAAAGAATGCAATTCATGAGCTGATTTCCAGGCGTTGAGGGTTGCACGAGTGGACCTTGCTACACCCTAGGCCTTGTCCTCACTTTCCATCAGGTATTCTCAAGCTTCGTTCTGTGTAGTGTAACAAAACACACTACAAAATACATTACACTACTATTTGCTAGCTTCACGTAACTCTCTCACGTATTAGTGAATCAAAACGATTATATTCTTATCCATACTTTAAACATCGATCCATATTACTTTAACAAAAAGTACGTAAAAGTCAATAATGTTTATATATATATAATTATATCTTTATATATAAATGTCTTATGTACGTGAGTATGTCACTGAACTCCTCCTAAACAGCTGGACCGATTTTGATGAAATTTTGTGTGCGTGTTCCAGTGGATCCGAGAACGGTTTATATTCACAATTGGACCCGGTAGGTGACACTGCGGTTGAATTTATGTAATTTTTTTTTTATTATCAAGGCAGGACAACGTCCGCCCGGCCCGCTAGTATATATATATATATACTAGCGGGTCCGGGAGACATTGTCCCGCCCTGATTATAAAAAAATCCTGGACAAATTATATACCAAAACGTTCCTCGTGACTCACTTTATCCACTGGTGAAAAGATTAAGATCCGTTCAGTAGTTTTTGAGTTTATCGCGAACAGACAGACAGACAGACGCGGTAGGGGACTTCGTTTTATACTATGTAATGATGTATATATATCAATGTCAATAACGTACAAAGTTACAGACAAAGCTAGTAAATTTCTAGAAATGTACGAATTGCATGATTCACACAAACGGTTATAGAATTATGTGCTGCGGATGGACGTATTAGCAGATCCTTGATATAAAATTGAACGCAACCGTTTTCTATCGGTGGATATCTCAGGATACCACTAAACGTTCTGTAATAAATCCATGCGAATAATTTAATTAGGATTTCGTTTTATTTACAGCTAACGATTTTCCGCGGCTTTGAACGCGTTTTCTATGCCGGTTATATCTACGAATCAAAACTGATATAAACAAGACACTGAATTATATGTCACTAGCCACAGCCCGCGACTACGTCCGCTTGGAATAGTTACTTTGAGATGACGCTAACACGCAGCTAAAGCTCTTAAAAGGTAAAAACAGTCCATTTTGAAACATTCTTCACTGGCGCTCCGCTCCTATTGGTCTTAGCGTAATGATTATTGGGGCCGCCGCCTGTCAATATGGCGACACCTCTCGCCCTCCTACGTCACCGGCCCGCGGTTAGGCGGGGTGAGGTGGAAATGAGGTGAGACGTGAGGCGAGGCGACGTGAGGTGAGACGTGAGGCCAGGCGACGTTCCCCGGCGGTGGGCGGGCGTAGAACTCTCGAAGGTGGTAGCGAGAGCGCCGGTAGCCCGCCTCGTTGGCGACAGTCGGATGCCGGTGGTGTCCTGAAGGTGCACCGACTATGATGTGCAATAATGCACGAGCCATTCGATGAAGGTGGTGGATTATGAAGCGGAGGTCGGGGTGGTTGCAAGAAAACACCGTGGTTCTCGTATAATGACCGCGTCCCCGAGCCAACAGAGCACTACTACTGACGATGAAGACTTCTCGAAGTTATTATTCAATATTATCTCACAAAATCTATATTAAATGTCAATAAATCTATATCTATGCTCTCTATAAAATACCACTAAATCTACGTATACAACTATGTATAAGCTACTCAACGTGTGCGTCGCCAACAATGATATATAGCCTTTTTTTTTTTAACGTGGGGAAATCCCTTATGGATACGCCACCCTCCCGGGGGAGAGAGTGGGTTATGTCCGACTCGCACAGACTAAAACCCCACGGTGTACCGACAGACCGTTTTGTGGGGGCGGCAAGGGATCGTTCAAGCTAATCAACCTTGTAGAGCCGCCCTCACGGTCCGCCCGGCAGAAGGTGGCCGCCGGGCTCCTACCTATAGAGGGACAGACCGGGTACACACCGGCTGTCCCCCCTCGTCCGCCGGACCTGTGCAATGAGGAGATGGGCCCCCCGGCCCATCCCCTCAGGTCCGGCTACGAATGATATATAGCCTTCCCCGATAAATAAGCTATCTAGCACTGAAAGATTTTTTAGATCAGACCAGTACTTCCTGAGATTAGCGCGTTCAACCAAACAAATAAGCTTTATAATATTAGAATACTCGTAGATTACCACTTTTCTCTCGTACCGTCCTCGAGCCGTCATGCAAATTACAAAATAACTTTTGATAGAGTGGACCGATTTTAATGAAACAAACACTAAATTACTATATGCTTTATAATTCTCTTTCTGAGTGAGTTTTATTATGAACCAATTACTTTAGCAGTGATGCGTGTTCATACAAACAGACAGACAGACATTTCTAAAAACGATTGAAATGTACTCTATTACAATTTTTTTCACGAACATCGAAAAATTACAGACACATTGGATTTAAAATCTTATATGTATAGTATATATATCATCTATAGCGGGGGCGATATCAAAATACAGAGGCAGCGGGGCGCCGAGGTGCACCGACTCGGTTGCAAACTTACAACTTTCAAATGGCTTTCTCTACAATTTATTGTCTCAACTAGTGCTATTTCTAATCCGGAAAAAGCGCGAAAGCATTACTAAGTCTATCGACAATAACAAACGTTTTAATATTTCAACTTACATAAGTAACAGACACCAATTAAAATTTAGAAATTTAAAATTTTTAAAATTTACAGTCATCACTAATCTTTTTGCACGCACAGAATATAGATGGGCAGAATACATATTGTCATTATATACACACATCAAAAAAGTCTAAGCAACATGCGTGATATTACAAATTTTACCATTTATATTAATTAATTTCTAAGTATTTACTCAAACAAAGTGCGTAGGTAAGTAAACTTTTTTGTTATTGATGACATACTGGCTGGTTGTAAAAAAAAAATTTGATTATGTTTTGTTTTTTCATAAAATTCAAATGACTGCGAATTTGTTTGAATTTAAGTGCGTTTTAATTGCTACGTTTAGTCTTGATTTTATAATTTTACCAACCATTTAAATAAAGTTAGCGACAAAATTGAATTATTAGATATTCTTTACGTCATGAAGCGACGTCATTTGATGGCAGATGAAATGCAAAGAGCTGTAGGGATGTTGCAAGCGGGAAGTAATCAATCTCAGGTATCTCGACATTTTGGCATTCATAGAAGTGTTATTTGTCGTCTTTGGCAGCGCTACAATAATACAGGTGAACCCGCTGAACAGCATCCAGGCCGTAAAAGGAGTACAACCACTCGGCAAGACCAGTACATACAACTGACTGCAAGACGCCAGCCGATGTTAACCGCTCGAGAGATAAGTTTGAGGCTACAAATTTCAAGTGATGTTGATGTAAGTCCTCAAACTGTGCGAAATCGACTGCATGAGTACGGCCTACGAGCTCGACGCCCAATCAGGTGCCCACCGATACGTCACGGGAATCGCGCTCGTCGATATGAATGGTGTAGAGAACGCATAACATGGACCCAGGAACAATGGGATAAAATTATGTTTTCCGATGAGTCGCGATTCGGGTTTAAGCCTGATACAAGAAGGGTGCGAGTGTATCGTCGGCCCGGAAAAACTGAAAGGCTCAGGTGCGTTCAGGAAGTTCATCCATACAGCGGCTCAACAGTTATGTTATGGGCGGGTATTATGAAGAAAAGGCGAACTGAGCTCGTTTTTGTAAATGGAAACATGAATGCTGAAAATTACATTGAGGATATTCTCAGACCTTATGTCTACCCATTTGCACAAACCTTTGGCGGGGTTGAGATCTGGCGATTGTGCAAAAAAGGGCAATACCCGGATGTTCTCCGTTGCAAAGTATTCACTGGTTCGCCGAGCTGTATGTGAACACGCATTGTCATGCATTAACCTAAAATCGGAGCCAAAGGTTTGTGCAAATGGGTAGACATAAGGTCTGAGAATATCCTAGTATCTAAAATTCGTTCTACGGCTATGTACACTTATTTTAAAAGGATAATATTTAGTTATCTCGCATAAGAATGATGATATCCCTGTCTTCTTAATCAAGATTAAGTGCTTATTTAACACCTAAAACCCAAACCCAATAATGTCTAGGATTTCAGTCAAATCCTACAGTAATTTATATGCAGACTTATTATAGTGATTGATAATATTTGAATTTAGTTTAGATAAACATATAGTCTAGTCTAGATTCAGTGGGTAATAACTAGTTATTACGTCATATACAATGTTCCTTAAAATAAGACATAAGATGTATGATACAGTTTATGATTCAAACTAATAAGCCTATCAAAATGTATACGAATAAGTGATAGTTATGCGATACTAATTTTTACAAGCGACTTCGCTTGCGTTAGTGTAGGTTTAACGTAGCCGGGCCTTGGGAGGATGGGTCGGGGGGCCTATCTTCCCATTGCACAGATCCGGGGGACGGAGGAGACGACTGGTGTTTACCCGGACGGTGTTTTCTGCTGTCGGGCCACCCGTTGGGTCGGCACGATGAAATCTGTAGAGATCTCGTATCGCCCCAACCCTAGCGGCAGCATACACCGTGGGCTTTTAGTCTGTGCGAGTCGGACATAACCTACTTGCTCCCCCGAGAGATGGCGTATCCATAAGGGATATCCCCACATGAAAAAAGATTTCATCTATTCCTCAAGAACAGTACTTACGTTCTGGAGAAAAAGTATCCCATGTCCTTTATTGTATCTTTTACAAAACAAAATTTTATGATCACTAGTTGACTAGTTAAGACGTAAAAACAACAAATAATCAAACAAAAAAATTCACAATCGCATTTATAATATTAGTAAGGAAAAATTATTGTAATTACATTACTTAAGGTGTATAATGTGTGAAGCGATGGTAGCCAAGTTGGTGGTAGAAACTATAGCGGATTGTTGATAAGGTTGCGTTCGTACCAAACGTTACTTATTGTACAACCAATTGAAACTATATCGCATACCATACCGATAGATACCATACCGCAAAAATGCGCATATTTTAATATACTTAAGGCGGAACGGGTTCGCGGGCACTGCTAGTAAAATATATTTATGTACACTAAAAATGGAAAAATAAAGTAAATTTTCAAAAAAAGTATTAACCGACTTCAATATCAATCAAAAACCCATAAGGCGCTAAAAAGCGGAAAATAAATAGTTTATCAAATTAAATAAAACATATGAATATGTGTGCTACCTAGAGATTTATTGGAAGTCGGTGCCAACCAAACCGAAAATCATGTCATCTACAGGTACAAAGTTTAAGTCCACTGTCGCGTCTCTGTAATACAAAAATTTTGGTTGGTACCGACTTCCAGTACATCTCTAGGTAGCTCACATATTCATATGTTTTATTTAATTTGGTTAATTTGATAAACTATTTATTTTCCGCTTTTTAGTGCCTTATGGGTTTTTGATTGATATTGAAGTCGGTTAATACTTTTTTTTGAAAATTTACTTTATTTTTCCATTTTTAGTGTACATAAATATATTTTACTAGCAGAGCCCGCGAACTCCGTTCCGCCTTAAGTATATTAAAATATGCTCATTTTTGCGGTATGGTATCTATCGGTATGGTATGCGATATGGTTTCAATTGGTTGTACAATAAGTAACGTTTGGTACGAACGCAAACTTATCAATAATCCGCGATAGTTTCTACCACCAACTCGGCTACCATCGCTTCACAATAAGGCACTAAAAAGCGGAAAATAAATAGTTTATCAAATTAACCAAATGAAATAAAATATGAATATGTGTGCTACCTAGAGATGTACTGGAAGTCGGTACCAACCAAGATTTTTGTATTACAGAGACGCGAGATTGGACTTAAACTTTGTACTTATGTAGATGATATGATTTTCGGTTTGGTTGGCACCGACTTCCAATACATCTCTAGGTAGCACATATATTCATATGTTTTATTTCATTTGGTTAATTTGATAAACTATTTATTTTCCGCTTTTTAGTGCATTATGGGTTTTTGATTGATATTGAAGTCGGTTAATACTTTTTTTTGAAAATTTACTTTATTTGATGAGTGTAGTATAAAACAAAGTCCCCTACAGCGTCTGTCTGTCTGTTCGCGATAAACTCAAAAACTACTGAACGGATTTTTAAGCGGTTTTCACCAGTGGATAAAGTGACTCATGAGGAACGTTCTGGTATATAATTTGTTAAGGATTTTTTTATAATCAGGGCGTCTGCGAGCCTGCTTGTTTAATTATAAATACCTATTATATGTATAACATTGAAACAACTTAAAGATAAATAAATCAATTTTAGATTTATACTAGCTGTGCCCGCAACTTCGCCCGCGTGGAACCTTAAGTAATAACAGTGACTAACAAAGTCATATGAATGTATGAAGTCCATTTACTTAAAATTATCTGTTTACCTCTCATAATTACGCCGCGTCGTCATTAAAAATACAATAACTTTTGATAGAGTAGACCGATTTTAATTAAATAAAACTAGTTTTTTCTTTTATATTATAGGAGGTACGCGAACAGGTGGATCACTTGATGCGAAGTGATCACCACTGTCCATAGACACTCGCTACACCATGGGAGTCGCAAGTGCATTGCCAGCCTATGTTTGGGGGAGGAATGGGGAAAGAGGAGTGAGAAGGGAGGGGGAGAGGGGAGATGGGCATCCGGCGCTCTCACTGACCGAACGAAACGCAACAATGCAAACACTGTTACTTCACGTCGGTTTTCTGTGAGAGGTTACTACTACCTCGGGCGAGCCGACCGATTCATGCTGAAACCAGTAGTAGCTTCAGCGTGGCTCTACCACCTACAAAATGATATGCTTTATGATTTTCTTTATGAGGTTTTATTATGAACCAAGTACTTTAGCAGTGATGCGTGTTCATACAAACAAACAGACAGATATTTTTAAATATGATTGAAATGTATTATATTACTTATACCTAGACACCTGCAACAATTTTTTTCACGAAAATAGATGTATAGATAATATTATTTTTATTTGGTCTTGTATTAAACTCTTGACTGCATTATGCGTAATTCCAAACTTCAAACTATATTCGGAGCCTCCAAAAAGACTAACAAGAACTTCTTTATACTACACAGGACGAAGCTGGACCTCAGTCACACCTGATACAAAGTGAAGACGAGGCCTAGAATGAAGCGCGGTCGCTTAGTAAAAACTTATTGACTATTTATTCTATTCAAGACCATTGTTACATTGTGAATTTCTCGAAAAGAAGCAGGGAGCGCGTTCCATTCATTTGCGATTCGTATAATAGATGAAGATGCAATGCAAGGAGCATTGCGGATAAATAGATAAATAGTACAATTTGCCGGACTGTAGTAATATAACTCACTAGCCTCTGCCCGCGACTTTGTTCGCGTGGAATAGTCACTTTGGGCTAAAGCTAATACGCAGCGGAAACTCTAAAGAGGAAAAAAAACAGATTTTGAAATATTAATTGGTGCTCCGCGCCTATTGGTCTTAGCGTGGTGATATATAGCCTATAAATAAATAAGCTATATAACACTGAAATAATTTTTCAAATCGGACCAGTCATTCCTGAGATTACCCTCTACAACGTCACAAAGATAATAATTTTCTAGCATCATTGTCCTATCGAGCAGGCTTACAGCTGGTTCCAATCATCTATTTATATATAACTGCCAGTTAAAATAAGTACATGAGCTATCTATCAGCCCGACTATCCGTTTAAAAAAAAATACTGGGTACAAAATTACCCATAAATCTTTCAGTGTTCACAGTATACTGTCTTCAACGAATTGCAAATTAGATCTATCTAAGGTAGTATAAGCGTGACAATAATAATTTCTTAGCCTATCGTTTCTTGGAAAATGTAATATTAAGCACACCCGAAAAAAGCATTTATCAATAGTAAATACGACCCGAATATCCACATCATAACCTGGCTTTTAAAGCTCTTTAAAATTATCGAGATTTTTTTTTTTATTGTAACACGGCAAAATGACTGCACTGTGCCTGATGGTAAGCATAGTACAATCCAAAAACAATGGCGACCACCGAGCGACACACTATCCATCGCCGGTCGCCGCTGTCATGCTGCGAAAAGCTGGATATGCACAGGTTGATCCCGAAATGCGGAAGAGAAGCGAATCACTGACTGGCTTTTTCGCCATATACATGGTGGTTGCGATTCAGTCAGGCTGTAGAACTCTACCACGCCGGTATCGCCATTGCCTCGTTCGTTACTCAGCAGGGTGCACTGCGTGCAGGTGAGGTTGGCTTGGGTGTCTCAAGTCTTAGATGTTATTCGACACCCCTTACACACCCAAAACTGTACTTTGAAGAACAGTAAATGCTCAAATGCCGAATTACTTGTTTAATTTTTAATTACGTTAGAGGGTAACTACAACTTATGAATGTAAAGTCTAGAGCAGGGTGTAACAAGTATAGAAAAATACACCTATTGATGCTCGAGGACAGATTTATAACTCGAGGGTACTAACTGACCAAGCCACCAAATGCTATTCGAAGAGGCTATATTTCGAAGAATTGTACTTCCACGACATTACCTAGAACATCTTGTGTATGTGATTATATGTATGAATCACAAATTATTGCCCTGAATATAAAGAGTACTTTGTAACCTTTAATTGTAGGTTGTAGATTACTCAAACAGAGGGTTTAAAACCAATGTCCGAGAAATTAACTTAATAAAAATACCATACAGACAGAGCGAAACAAAGTGAATTCAAGCGCCATGACAAGCGCTTTTTTTTTCGAACTGACTATGTTATTGACCAAGCAAGGTCTTAACACAGCTTCACCGGACTACTAAGGCGAGCGCTTAAGGCACTCAGCCGATTTTATTTTGTCAACTAGCTCAAGGGAGCGCGGCACACCTCGGCTTTGGCTGTTGCCTGATACATGCTGGCCATGTCAAGCGCGTTTTAATATCTAACTATTATTATAGAGTGGATCAGTATCTGAACGACGGTGACGTCTGGAAATAACGCTCCTATCTGTCTGTGCATCCGCCAATAACGATTATAACTATCTATGCTTGTAAAAATATTTATTATGAACAGATAAACCAAATGCAGTTTTTTGCCACTTCTTCTCGGTGACTAATGCCCGGTTTCTGAGATACTCGGTTAATTTACCAACAGTTATTGAGTCAACAAAGTTATCCATAACATTAACTATCAAATATCCCATTGAGTTTTAGTGTCATTTATCGTATGATTGTGTGTTCAGAAACGCAATTTGTCAAGTTATCGAACCGATAACGCTATTGAACAGATAAACTACAATTTAAGTTCCTCAGAAACCGGGCTTTGATGTTTATAAGCACATTCTCAGGGGCTAAATTTATAAAGTATTTTAAGAATTAAGCATATCATGATTTTAAGCTACATTTAATATCAAGTGAAATTGGCGTAAAAAAACCAGACAATGTATTCAAAAAACCATTAGTAAAATATATTGAAGAGTATAAATTATTAAATCAATTAACGAGCGGGCCCGGCGGTCGTTATCAAATTTGACAAATTATATACCGAAACCTTCCCCATGAATCACTGTGTCTACTGCTGAAAACCGCATAAAAATCCGTTCAGTAATATTTGAGTTGATCGCGAACAGACAGGCAGATGTGACAGAGGACTTTTTTTTATACTATGTAATGATATTAATATTCAAATCAAATCAATTCAAAATCAAAAAATCTTCATTCAATTTAATCCCTGAGAAGGCAATTATGAACGTCAAAACTATCACCGGTACGGAAAAGAACCCAGTCATAGAGAAGAACCGGTTTATCTTTTCATTATTCCATAACATAGCACAACATACATTTATAGACATGTACAGTTACATTCATTTTTGGCGGATGCACATAGAGAGGCGTCGTTTCCAGACGTCACCATCGACCATTGAAAATCGGGCTTATATTAAACACCTAAATAACTCGCTTTATAATCGCAAAACACGTCTAGGTCGATGTGAAAAGCTATGATTACCGACAGCTGACAAACACTGCAACGTATCGGCAGAAGTTAACAGCTAACAACTATACACCGGTTGCGTTATCAGAGGTTTTTCACAACCAAACCGTATAACTATTGCGTTCTTGACCTCGCCAGCAGTAGGCGTGCGGTGAGAAATACAATATGTTTCGACGAGCAATCGATTCGCTATATTATATTAACTCGCCTTTGACCTTCATGTAAAACACCGTACTGCAATCACACCGATATAGAAGTTACTCGTACCTATACATTTTACTAGTCCATGAACTTGAAGTACTTGAAACAGTCATTCTAGATTTAACATATCCTCTAAAACCTTAGTTCCCAAAATGATCCAGGGGTTCACGGGAGATTCGATGGGGGTCTACGTTAGCGTGTTTTGTCGAGTTTTGGGAATATGGTAGAAATGTAGCTGCAGGGGGTTCAGACATAGAACGCTAAATAAACATTTATTTTAGACCAATGTATTTTCATTCCCTCACTGAGCGTGTTCTACCGTCTGTATCATGGGAAGTGTTCTGAAGAGTTATTCAACTTGATCCCTTCCTCTCCTTTTCATAACCGCACCACGCGCGCTAGTCTTCGGAGCCACAGTTTTATGGTAAATCCTATCTGGGCACGAACTAAAAAGTTCTCAACATCTTATCTTTGCAGTACCGTGAAGCTGTGGAACAATCTCACGTCTAGTGTGTTTCCTCCTTCCTATGACATGGGGTCCTTCAAGCGCAACGTGAAGAGATACTTACGCAGGCCGGCATGACAGCGGCGACTAGTGATGGATAGTATGTCTCTCGGTGGTCGCCATTGTTTTTGGATTGTACTGTGCTTACCATCAGGCACAATGCAGTCACTTTGCCGAGTTACAAAAAAAAAAAAAATCTCGAAATGTTTTTCCTTTCGTAAAGTCTCTTCCAAGAAACATTCTCAAAATTAGGCTATGGGTATAAACCAGTTTTATAAAGATACAAGTTCAATAACAGTACGATTTAAAAATAAATGCAGGTCAATTCGAATATCTGTAGACCGTGAAGTAATAACGGTATCAAATCACTACAACTCACCGCGAGAGCGACCGCTGTGTATATATTTTTAGCTTTACAACGCATACGCATGTACGAGTTTTTCAATTATGGGGGAATTCCCTATTTAAATAAGTTTACTAAATAAAAAGTGCACGTTTTATGGTTAATCGTGGGGAATTCCCCTAGCAAAAGAAACATTAATTTTGAGTGCAGCATAAGGACATACAATCTTTTATACATATAATAAAAACGCAAATCTAACGTGTCTGTACTTTTTAGATCTTTGAGAAAAAAAAATGTTGCAGCTGCCTTGGAATAAATAATAAAATACATTTCAATCATTTTTAGAAATGTATGTCTGTCAGTTTGTTTGGACAAGCATCACTGCTAAAGTACTGCGTTCACGATAAAGAAAGAAAGAAAGAAAACCATAAAGCATATAGTAACTTAGTCTTTGTTTCATTAAAATCGGTCCACTCTATCAAAAGTTGTTGTAATTTAAATGACGGCTTGAGGTAAGTACGAGAGAAAAGTAGTAATCTACGAGTATACTAATATTATATAGCTTGTTTGTTTGGTTGAACGCGCTAATCTCAGCAAGTACTGGTCTGATCTAAAAAATCTTTCAGTGTTAGATAGCTCATTTATTGAGGAAGACTATAGGCTTGTATATCATCACGCTTACACCAACAGGATCAGAAGAAAGAAAATCATAAAGCATATTCTCGAGTAACATTTAGTCTTGGTTTCATTAAAATCGGTTCAATCTATCAAAAGTTATTGTAATTTTTATGAAGACGCGACTTAAGGATAAGAGTATAGTAAATAAGTAAATGGACTTAATACATTGAGGTGATTTTTTTATGTCATTGTTTTTTTGCATTACGTTCCACTCAGTCGGTGTCGCGGGCACAGGTAATGTATAATATATTTATACTTTCTACTGAGACAAATAGTTACCACGCCCTGACACTGGAAAAAGTAAAATATAATAAAAAAACTGACAGCTGAACTGAAGTTTAAGGCCTCTAACATTGCACATCTTTACGTAGTTTTTCATTATAAAAATTAAAAACATATTTTTTTTTACAAATTTAAGTCCCACAAGGTGCTTATGTATTTTAAAACTCTCGGACAATTTCGGCTAACATCTCATTTAGTTATTGATAAATGCTGGCAATAAAGGTGATCTGTTTTTTTTAACCGACTTCAAAAAAAGGAGGAGGTTATCAATTCGACTGTATTTTTTTTTTCTGACTACATTCGTTTCAATTATACAAGTCATTGTTACTGTACTAATTTGGCGGATGTATAAAAGGGGGTTATCATTCTCAGACATCACTATTGTTCTTAGGTATAATGGTCCATTCCACAACAAAGTCTTTTGACATTATAACCAGTTAGACATGGTTACTGATAATCTAAAGTAGTGGCAAAAATTACAGTACATAGATGCACTATGTGATTTACATAGAAGTTTCAAGATCGTTTTTACAATTAATTTACTGGAACATTCTATATACTTATGGGAATGTTTAGCATATAAAATATGAATATACCATTTTTATGTACAGACATGTAATAATTATAATTAGCATTGATCTTTAATGAAGTCACATATCAACGTTTTTCAAATTATATCTATTGTTTTTTTTTTTCGAACTAGCTACGCTATTTACCAAGCAAGGTCTTAACAGCTTCACCGGACTACTAAGGCGAGCGCTTAAGGCACTCAGCCGATTTTATTTTGACAACTAGCTCAAGGGTGCGCGCACACCTCGGCTATGGCTGTTGCCTGATACATGCAATTCGCGACCTATGTGAGCTAAGCTAAGCTAACTATTCATGCATATATGAGTTGTTGAAACATATTTTATCTATTGTATTTTAGTATTTAGTATAAATTAGAATCTGTATACCAATAATCGAATGATGGACATAATATAAATTCATAATATTAGCAAGGACAAATTATGAATTAATATTAACTTCCTATATATTTGATATATGATTATATATATATATAGATATGATATATATGATTATATATTTGACTTGAGAATGATTTTTTAATTTGATTAATTTGTTTAGCTTAGTATGATTTGTGGTGTTGCACACAAGGCAACAGACAATACCAAGGAACGGCCACTCTGGCACCCCTGAGCTTGTTATCAAATGGCTGAGTGCCATAGATGTTCGCCCAATTAGTCCGTGGAAGCTGTGAAAACCCAACAGGCCAACAGCGTTAATCAATTCGAAAAAAAAAAAACATATTAATTAATAAACACTATGAAACACTTATACACTTATGAAATGTAGCAGGTAAACTTACTGGTTGATGCAAATTTATTTATGGCATCCCAATATTTCCTTTTCTTCTCAAATCTGGTACTAGCATTTTTCTTCATAAACATAATTTTTAACAAGGTATATTTCGTTTTTTTTTTTAAATTAACTTTGTTATTATTATTATATTAAATATTGGGTAAACCATAGAGGATATACTAATTTATGTCTTACAGAAAGGTTGAGACATAATAAATAAGCTTATATGTCAATATTTATAGATTAAATAATTCTTTATTTTAGCAAAACACAATTGTCCGATATTGTTTTATTACTTATCTGTTTGTTAACAAATCAAGAACCTAATTTTAATTTGCCTATTGTATATTCAAACTACATTATTCTCTTATCAATGTTTAATATACTAAGCTAATAAAAGAACTATCAACCATGTCTTAAATACAATCTTAACCTGAAAACCGAATTGTATTATATAATATGTGGACATATTGTGCACTTATACAAACTAATAATACACATGCAAATTTCAGTTTGTTTATCTATTTAATACACCTTCACTCTTCAACTACTCAACTGAACATTATGAAATTCTTTATACCAGTTACATTCATTACTGAACAGGGTAACAGAAAACCATAATAAAAATACTGTTCTTGTAGGATTGGTTAGAGCTACATTAACGCAAGCAAAGCTATGAGCAAAAGCTAGTTTTATTCTAATGCACCACTAGATGACAGGCCCTACATTCAGTTCTTAAGTTTTTGCCAGGATCTTGAAATTTCATGCAGTGGATTTTATATCGGGTTATGTTTTACATAATACAGTTCGGTTACTACGAACAAGTAAAATAGATGGAAAATAATAATGAGGAGTATGGATTGAGATTTGCCACAAAAACTCCCTGGAAAGTTCTAACAAGCGGACTACCATTCTGTTAGTTAGTTAATGATCCCAAGCAACGTACCTACTCGACAATGGTGGTAATAATTTACTGGAAGATTGGATGCCAAAAATAAAATAACAACTTCTGTACCATTCATAGAAATAGTGAAGCTCTGGGGATAGCTAGATTAATATATAAATGACATTTATTCAAGTAAATGTTTGTCATGAAAATAATGTTTTATAATAGGTATTGAGATTTGGTATAAAAATAATTTACACCAAAGAAGAAATTGTACAACTGAAAATAAACACTCACAAAAAACTATCTGTAATTCACTTCACTATACTACTAATCCCTAATCAAATTACTTTGAGGAAAATCAAATAACAAGTTTATCTTACTTTGCAAATTGGAGCTAAAAAGTAGTGTTATTTTGTCTGCACAGTACTGATAACCCTATATCATATGCCTTTTGAATAATATCACAACGTGATAATAAAAAGTAATTTATAGGTAGCTTAGATTAGTAGGTTAATAAATGAAATTTTACCTAGAAATATGCACTGTTCAGATAGATAAGGCTAAGTAAATTATTTTTATTACCAATTACCATAGCCATGTATGAGTGTTCGTGTGGAATAGACACAGGACTAAACAAATACAAAAGGCCTACTTTCCAAGCCTAAATCTATATCTACCTAGAAATTGAAATTTATAATTGTGTAATGTTGTGGTCATTAATGAAGCATCAGATCATAGAAGTATTAAGTTAGAGAAGGAATTATTAACATTTTAACAGTTTATAGAAGCTATATTAAATCCATTATGTAGTACTGTGAAGAACCCAGAGAAGTACTTGGGATTTCCATCCATATGTAGACAAACAGTTTCTAAAAAGGCATCAACACTCGAAGCCACTGCCTCGACCCCCCTCCCTGCTTGACCTCTAGTAAGGCCTCTATGGTTACTCTCTTCTATGGGAAGGCAATGGTGGCCTTTCAGAAGGCAAATCTTTTAGTAGGTAATTCTATTACTCTGCTGATATCCCAACTAATATTAAATGTTAATGTGCTTCTTTATTTGTTTCTTATGCTTTCACATCTTAACCTGTTAACCAGGGCACTCCCTTTTTAATTATACAGCCTATAATGGGTGTGAACTCTTTCACTAGGATGTGTCACTAGTCACACCCGGAGAACATAATTTCATTCTTTTTTCCCATTCATTATTCAAATTGCAATTAGAAAAATAAAGATATATATATATATAGTATGACTAATCTAAAAGGGAACATATAAGGTTAAGATTATGCTTTACTGGTTTAATTACTTAATGCATTTGGTTGCTGATTTAGAACTCTCTCGATTGGTCTCATTCTAAATGTTTTATTTTACAAATAGGATGCTTAAATTTCATTACTGTTTCAAGTAAGCTATGTTATATATATATATATATATATAATGCTACACAAATATCAGTCTGACATACAGTTTACCCAAATGTCTATAACTACTGTAACATATTTCCTTTAACCAAAATCATAAAGAACTGGAGACCTACATAAGATGGATGTCTGATAGATTGCTTCTAATAGTAATTTGGAAATATTAAATATATCTATGACTTCATTTATTAAATTGTATAAGTGGTTGTAACTCCACTTACTTAATTGATTTGTTAAGAAGAAAAATATTAAACAGAATAGATATGAAATGCAATAAATATAGCAATAAATAAACAACAATAAAAAACCAGTATTGTAACTATGTAACAAAATTTTTAAAGCTACAGTCAAAGTAACTATACAACGATATAATAAAATTTACACCGTATGTAAAACTAATTAAAAATCAGAAGGTATGGCCTTTCGAAACGAAAATGAAAGGCTTATCGAACGCGGCCACATTTTTACAAATTAAAACATATAACTCACCTGTACAGCTAACGAAGAATCTAAGCAGAGTAAATATAAAGGCGTTGTAGAAATTCGCATCGTAATAATTCGAGTCAGCATCATTTAAATCGACGTGGTCGACTGTAATGTTGCTCAATACGGAGACCTCCTCAGCGCCGGACACCGGCAGCCCGAGGCTGATCTTCAGGAACTCATCCACCACAAACAGCGGCGGCACCCTCAGGAGCACCTCGACTAGTACCAGAGCCTTCGACCTCAGCGACATTATTCATTTATGCAAAACTTCACCACACTGTATCACTGACAATGTAATCACAGCCGACATACGAGAATTCGCACTTTCATATATCACAAGAGATTATCTATTTATTGTATATTTTTTCTTTCGTAAATTTATTTTTTTAATTTTCAACTTATATTTGATGTCACGTAATATTAAAATGAAAATAATGACTAAAATTTTTGCGACAATAAAAATTTGACATTACAAATTTAGATGTTGCCAGAGAGTAAGTTTATGTCGGGTGTTGCAATGTTTAATACTTATTCATAAGTAGGTAGAAAAATTAAAAGGTACAAAACATTATGTATAGTAGAAGTGAAAGTTACATAACAATTTAGTATGTACGTGGTTTTGTAAAAGATATATATATATATATATATTATCCAGCACGATGAAGTATAGCATTAATCGGATCTAGTAATTTTACATTCAATAACTTTATTCTATTTATGTATACTTAATTTTTAATAACCTACTTCCGACTTGTCATTGCCCAATAAAAATATTATGTGTTCTAAAGTAATTGTTTTAAATATAATTTAATTACTCATTCATTCTTTTAATTTTTTTCCTCCCGATATTGTATACATTTTTTATATTTGTTGAACTTTATACTAACTATTTTAAATGTATATATACAATCGTTCAGTACAACATTTTCATGACCTGGAACCTAGAACGTTCCTTTCACTTTACTCAACCCTATATTGGACTAGATTTGATCATTATTTCATGAATATGCTTCAACAACGGTATAATTATTTACAAATAGTAAAACAGAATGTAATTTTAATATAAAAATATAATCAAGGTTTGATAACGTAATTACACAATAAAATGCATATAGTTTTGGTCAACAACTGCTTTTTGTGTTAACTAAAGAAATAATTTACATAGATGTTTTTGATAATATTCTATCTAGATACCATCTTTTTTCTAAACTACACTATATTTAAATCGAAACTTCTACAGCTCTATATTTTCTATTTATATTTTCTCATTATCATCGAGTAACATAGGCTGTATTTTATTTACGAAATCTACATTAATGAAAGAGAATCCTGAGGAAAAACTTAGAAGAACAATAATCTACTCTCTACTCGTACTATCTGACCCGGCCATGCGTTGCTGTGGTTCAGTTTTTTTTTTCGAACTTACTACGCTATTGACCATGCAAGGTCTTAACAGCTTCACCGGACTACTAAGGCGAGCGCTTAAGGCACTCAGCCGATTTTAGACAGACAGACGCGGTAGGAGACTTTATTTTATACTATGTAATAATAATAAAATAATGATAATACATATATTTAAGACATTATGTTTACACGTTATTGTGAAATAGACACAAAAAATACAATTATGGTTATTTCGAAACTCAGTAAATTTATTCGAAAAGTTGACGGTTAAGCAAAGTTTATAAAAGCTCGTCGGCCTTGTTTGGATCGATGCGAAAGTTGTGAGGTTTCTGGTAGGGCTTCATAGCGGCAGCTCGCCGTGAAATTAAAAACGGTCGTGTACCGTTTACTGTGCGCCGACTGTCTGTCTCTTTGTTACTTTAAGAGAAGGTTTCGAAGATTTTAACACTAAATAATTTTATTTTTTATCAGCATCTCAGATTAGCGCGTTCAAGCAAACAAACTCTTCAGCTTTATAATATTAGTATAGATAATAATTTAATAATAGTATAGTTTTTATTTTTGGCAATCAATCTTCTAAATTATTACTGCCATTGCCTTTTGCTTTCATTCCATTTTTGGGAACCAGCCTTCTAGTAGACTATTACTGCCATTGTCAAGTGAGTATCGATATTACAAGTTTCTTGATATAATTTCAATGAATTAACAACATGGTGGCCATCTTCTTAGAACTTTCCGTGGAGTTTTTGTTGCATCTCAGAATTCATGGTCCGTGGTATTATTTTCCATTCACTTCACTTATGCACAATAAACAAACTATATTACATAAAACACCACCAATTTTACACAATATAGAGTCAAGTAACACAAGATTATGAATAAAAAATAAAATCTACTACATGACAGACCAAGATCCCGCCAAAAAACTCTACTGTCATTGTCCAATATTAATGTTATAATAAGCTGGTGGCTCCCATGTTAGAACTTTCCATGAAGTTTTTCATCTAAGAATTCATGCTACTTGGAATTATTTCCCATCCACTTCGCTTGTTCATAATAACCGAATATAATTCGTAATTACGTAAAATGCCACAAAATATACAGTCAAATAACACAAGATTATGAATAAAATATAAAATCCACTACACGGCATACTAAGATCCCGCCAAAAACTCCCCACAAAATAACTATAAACTTCTAAGAATTTGAACTCAAAATAAATCTTATTTAGGCATTCTGGGACCGTTTTAATGCAATAAGTCTATAATTAAATAGTTCGTAAGAGAAAGACGATTGCAAAAGTAAATAATCTACGGATATTTAAAAGTAAATAAGCTGAGAAATTCAACTATTTGTAATGTGATGTCATAACTAATATATTTTTGTGCGCTTAAATTGCAAATGCTGGCTAAACCTTACGACATAAATCAAATTAATGTACTACGGAATTGTATACCTTAAAAAGACCGATGAAAAAGTGCGCGATAGTATATATTTATCTCTAAAGGATAACCCACAGTAACGTGGTAGAGCCACGCTGAAGCTATTATTGGCTTCATCATGAATGGGTCGGCTCGCCCCCGGTACTACCACCCGACCCACAGAAACACCCACGTGAAGTAACAGTGCTTGCATTGTTGCGTTTTGTTCGGTCAGTAAGAGCGCCGGAGGCCCACCTCCCCTCACTTCTCCTCTCCTCTTCCCAACCTTTCCCCCAAACACAGGCTGGCAACGCACTTTCGACCCACCTGGTGTGTTAGTGTCTATGGACGGTGGCGATCACTTAACATCAGGTGATCCACGTGTTTGTTTGCCAGTTATGACACAAAAAAAAACATTTTTATCTTTAAAAAAAAAGTATGTGTTATATAATTATCAAGCTATGCTATACAATACAGTATTATTCCTTATCCAATTAAATACTACATACGTTGTACATGTCATGGAGATCACAACTGCCCTTTACCTGGAACCTGCAACCCTCGAACATTCTGGAATTTCGTATACATAATATGCAGCACAGGCTTGGTAACTAAATGATTTTGTACAGTTTAATTAATTTTGCAATTAAATTATTGATTGTTTTACTTATGAAATATATGTAGTTACTAGCTTTCGGTCCCGGTTTCGATCTTCTTAATGTAACTTTGATCTATCCCTCGGGAACGGTACAATTTTCTGGCTGAAAAGTACCCCATGTAATTTTCTGTACCGCTAATCTAAGAGTGTATGCAAAATTTCGTGATTAGTTCAGTAGTTAAAACGTAATACATAAACTTACTTTCGCATTTATAACATTTTATAATGTTACAATTAGTATAGTTTCAAATTGTTCATACATGCACAGAAAATTTATCCCTACATATTATAAAACATAGTCCTCCGCCGCGTTTGTCTGTCGGTATGTTCGCGATAAGCTCACAAACTATCATGCGATTTATTTTGCAGTTATTAATAGATAGAGTGATTCATGAGAAAGATTTAGGTATATAATTAGTCAAGATTTTGTGCACATTGGTTGAAATATAACGATAATTGTTGCAAGTGTCAGAAAAAGTCAAGCCGCCTCGGACCTTTCGTCGAAAACGCTGCCGTTTTCCTTTGAGATATAACAGATTAAGGTAATAAACGATGCAGACGAAGTCGCTGGTATTAGCTAGTGTGTTATACATTTTTTCTTAGCTTTTTCTCTTCCTTCTATATTAACCTATTACATGAAGAATGACACAGCCTTCTTGAATACAAATTTTCATAAAAACGATGAAGTTGTTTATGAGAATCAAGAATTCCAGACGTACAAATAGACTATAATATTTATATGTCTTATTCGTACCTTTATAATGAGATACATCACAAGACTTGGAAAAACAAAAACTGTACTACAATTTAAAAAATATAAATTCTATGTTATCACATGTTGCAATAATTAATGCATCGAAGTGTGATGGATAAAATCAAATATGTGTAACGTAATGAAAACACGTTCAGTGTTTATTTAAAATGTGAGGTCACATAAACAAGTTTAGTGACAAGGCAAGTAAGTTTACGTGTCATCAGGGACAAGGTAATTAATTATTTTAACTTATCAAATAACATCCTTCATACAAATTGTGTTTTTTTGAAGTTATACTTCTTTTGGCGCGTTAGGGAAAAATGATGAGAGTAAATTTTTACGATGCGCGCGCACAGCGTCACGAAAAACCGACACCCTGAAGTTAGCTATAGTCAACATTTTCTTTCTTTGTATTTATTGTTTGCGTTTCTTTGTATTAAAACTTTCAAGGTATTAATACCTTTTTTCTATTGTTAGTGTTGATTTTCTACAAACGTAGAATAAGGCGAAAAAAAATATTTTTTTGAAAATATTTTTCTTCTTCTTACGCCAAAGAAGTATAACTTCTAACTCGTGTACATAAGTACACACACACTTTTTTTGTTTATATTATAAGAGGCGAACGAACAGGTGGGTCATCTGATGTTAAGTGATTACCACCGTCCATAGACACTTGCAACACCAGGGGAATAGCAAGTGCATTGTTAGCCTGTGTTGGGGATGGGGAGGAAGAGAAGGGGAGACAGGGAAGGTGGGCCTCCGGCACTCTCACTGATCGAACGAAACACAACAATGAAATCACTGTTACTTCACGTCGGTGTTTCTGTGAGAGGGTGGTACTACCCCGGGCAAGCCGACCCATTTATGCTGAAACCCGTACTAGAAACCGCCCGCGGCTTCGTCCGCGTTGAATCTTAATATATAATTCTTTATATTTTTCTAATTCTAATCTATACTTGATATTATAAAGTTGAATAGTTTGATTGCTTGATCGCGCTAATCTCAGGAACTACTGGTTCGATTAAAAAAATTATTTCAGTGTTAGATAGTTTATTTATCAAGGAAGGATATAGGCTATATATCATCGCTAAAACCAATAATAGTGGAGAACCAATGAAGAATGTTTCGAAATCGGATATTTTTTCTCTTTTGAGAGTTTTCGCTGCGTGTTTATCCCAAAGTAATTAAGTAATTACCTATTCCACGCGGAAGAAGTGGCGGGCAGAAGCTAAGTTGTAAATAAAACCATTCTGATAACCTTTTTGCTTAGATAAAAACCAAGTGTCAGAGAAATAAAACAATAAATAAAATCGAGATCAATCCACTAGTTTTTGCGTGGTACGCCATACAAAAACAGTGAACACATTTTTTTTTTTGTCGTCCTATAATTATCCGTATTTAAGGCTTTTCTATGTACTATCCGACACAAATATCTTAAAAATATGTTATTAATATCTAAGTAATCCTTCATAAATCGCTTAATGTTCAAACTAAGCTGCTAAGAACATAGATTTGGTAAAATTACACAAATGACAGTAATTACGCGGCCATTTTGCGCTGTTCCCGCTAAAAACTTGACAATGAGGCAAAGGCACGCGCGAGCCACGCGCCAGCGTTCCCCACACGTATGATTGAATGTGAATCAATTGAGAGAATCTTTAAAAGATAAGTTGTAAATCCGCAAAAATATTAAATTACACAGATACACACATTTTATCTGTTATTTACTTTTCCGATTGTACGGTATCGTTTTACAGTTGGTCGATTAGCGAAATTGTTTTTATTGTCTATGCGATATCTAGAGCATGGGAATAGACGATTGTTGATTTTACAAATTAGATGAAGGAATTAATACTTACTAGAGAACTGCATACGAGAGGGTATAATTATTTAGATAAATATCTATATAAGGATTAAGGTATATTACATTATTTTTTTACTATATAGATACGTTTTTTCTGCATAGGTTAGCTTCTGTCAATTTTAATTCAGATTAAGCCGAACACGATAATACGCTAAGAAATATGACTGGATTTTATATGCAGCTGCCGTAGCAGGTTACTAAGTCTCTAAGTTAACATTTTAAATCTTTCATAACTTTTTTTTATAGAGGTGGGCAAAATAATTTAAATGTTGGGCAAGAATGAAAAATCGATGTATAGGGTATCCTATACGAATTTTAAAGTTCTTACGGGAAAAATCAGGGATCAACTTGCCGGAGTTAAATTTATCCAGTAGTTTTTGCGTGATGTACTCACAATGGCAGACCTCTATCATTTTATTTATATAGATTCGTGATCACTATTCTTTACTACAAAATGTGAAAAAAATACTAATTAATGATTCTGTCACGGCTCTTAAGCTTAATGGTTCTCGTACATGTTGTATCTAGTGCTTGACTGCAAATGAAAATAAAATAAGCGATATTACAAAACATACAATATATAATTTGTTACAATATTTCTTTTCAAAAGCACCATATAAAAAGTCATTGTATTTTCCCCTCTCGTTTGGGGACCCCAAAAGTAAACATTACCTGTTAATATTTAATTGGACAATAAAATGTATAACAATCCGCACTTGCCCTTTAGCCTAAGGGCAAATACAGGTGTACGTTAAATGCTACCGTGGTTTGTCCATAAGCCCTTTGATTTTAACTAAGAGTGACGCAACAATGCTTTGTTGGCTTACAGATATATCCATTTAAACTCTGGTTTTTGGTGATGATACTTTATTATCATCATCACCATCAGCCTGTAACAGGGCTGCAGGACTATATAGATCTCTTCCCGAAGGAGGGGATGAGCATAATCACCGTAGTTTCACATACAATAGTACTACAAGAACATTTATTAGTGTCAGGTTTCCTCACAATGTTTTTCTTCACCGTCAGCCGATAGTGTAACTAATTTAAATTAGTAAATGTAAGTGAATTTGGAAAATTCTATGATACATGCCGGATTTCAAACCTGCGGACATCGGGTTGATATTCCACCGGTCAAACCACTAGAACACGACTTTATGCCTTGTGAATAGTACGTTTGGAAATCGCCTAGGTTTATGAGGGTTCGAATTCAAAGCGTGTCTGCGCTTTTAATGAAAGAAAATATCATGATATATAAGGAATCTTTTCTAACGCTTACTTGGTACTTACCTCTTAACATATTCTGTGATGGAGATGCCTGTATGTATGCTTTTACTACGTTCACAAGTCCAGAGAAATAAACGTAGTGGGCCCTTTTAAAAATAGGTTTTTGTGTACAAATACACAATTGTGAAATTGTACGGTATATTGTAATTTTATTGACATGGCAATTGCAAATGAAACTTAATCTATACTAATATATAAAGCTGAAGAGTTTGTTTGTTTGGTTGAACGCGATGATTTCAGGAACTACAGGTTCGTTTTAAAAAATTCTTTCGGTGTTAGACAGCTTTATCGGGGAAGGCTATATCACGCTAACACCAGTAAAGGCTGAGCCCCAATGAAGAATGTTTCAAAATCGGGCTGTTTTTTTCCTGTTAACTGCGTGTTAACGTTAGTATTATATACGTCGCCATGGTAACGTGGTAACTTTCTATCGCAAATATTTTTAAAGTTTATTTTGTGTTTCTGTTCAAAATGATTATTCTACGTTTATTTTGTTTCAAATTTTTTATTTGTAATCTATTATGTATTATAAAAATAAAGTGTATGTGAAATTAAAATAACAACTTTTTGGTGAATGGATATGGCTACAAATAACAAAAAAAAATCTTTTATATCCCGTCGGTATTTTTATATTATTATATTTTCTCTTTTGTTTGTTGTTTGTTTTTTTGTTTGTTGTGAGTAATCTCCAATACGGCTGGACCTATTTTAACGGGAATTTTACTGGCAGATAGCCGAAATGATAGCGGTAGACATACTCTATTCTATTTGTTCGCGGCTTCGTCCGGGTTGCTCTTTCTAAAATGGTTGGACCGATTTTCACGTGGTGTTCACTGGTAGATAGCAGACCTCATAAATAGAAATTTAGGTTTTTTATTCTCCTTCACCCGCAGTGGAATATCCGCAATACCTGAACTGATTTTCACGGGACTTTCACTGGCAGATAACTTAATTTAAGAAGTAACTTAGACTATTTTATTTTGTTAGCCAAGACTTTGTAGTATTGACCTGTGAATTGGTCCGTGTGAAATTAATCAAAAATATTTTGTTTACTGTAAACCAACGCATGAGACGTGCGCTGTACTGGACTCCAAGAATAAGTATACCTAATTGAAAGTAATATATTTATATGTAATTTGAATTATATTATCTTCTTGGTCAATTTGGCGACCATTTTGTTTTATTTACTGCGTTTGCGTCTACATCACTCAGTGATTATAGCAACGTATAAGAATAACACAATTATATCGACAATATGGGCATAATATAATATATATCTATATAACAAAAGATTTAATACCTTTTGTTCGATAGTGTATAGCTTAACATTTTCATTACTTTCTTATGCAGTGTTAGTGAGCACTGAGGGTGGTATATAGTAGGTTAAAGTTCCAGATATGTTGCTGATGATAAATCTCATCCAATTCGATATACTATTAGTATTCACATATCAAATCTTACATGTTACAGTAGATGGCGTGCGCATCGTAGTTACAAATATTTTTGAAAAAGTATTTCTGTAATGTACACATCTACTTACAATTATAATACATTAAAAAAAACCGTGAGGAGCCGCGGACAACAGCTGGTAAATTAATAAATAGAACAAACTGGTTTCATCAATGTGATCTTTGACCTAATGTGCAATCTTTTGAAAGTGATATCTAACTTCGCAGTTTCGTGAAATGTATTACGTAACTTTGTATATTATACATTGTTTATTGGCGGTACTGGGTTATATATTACAGCGGTGATATCGTAAATTCGTCCATGTGCTTAAAATTCCGTCCACATGCTTATGTATACAGCAGTTCTTGACTGAAAAGCAGTGCTCCAACGCTTACACTTGCAAGTCTGTAGCCTTATGCTGAGACAAAGACTTATGTGACTCCATGCAACACTTATCTCACTTGAAATCTTTTATACTAGCCTCTGGCCACGACTTCGATCCGCGTGGAATATTTATACTTATAGTTTGGGCTAACGCTACCACGCAGCGGAAGCTCTCAAGAGGAAAAAACTATTTTTTAAAACATTCTTCATCAGTGCTCCACTCCTATTGGTCTTAGCGAGATGATATATAGCTTATGACATTCACAAATAACGTGGCTTTGTATTGGTAAAAGAAGTTTCAAAATCAGTTTAGCAGTTCCTGAGATAACCCCTACAACGTCACAAACTCACAAACTTTACCTCTATAATATTAGTATAGATAGCGTGATGATATAAGACAGTAAATATTGCTAAATCGCGGTACCCCATGTACTTTTTCAAAGAATCCGATTCAGGCACGAAATGAAAATTTAAAAATGGCTAACATAATCATTAAAAATTTAATTCATATAGAGTTTTGTAACAAGAATAGTTATATTCCTTTGCGTAGAATTTTAGCGTGTATATAAGTGTGTATACGCGGATGAAGTAAAACGTCTTTGGTTTATGTGTATTAAATTATATATATGAGAATGATCATCACTACATATTATAAACCAAAGTTCTTTGTCACGTATGTCTGTTTGTTCGCGATAAACTTAAAAACTACTGAATGGATTTTCATGAGGTTTTCACCAGTAGATAAAGTGATTTCTGAGGAAGGTTTCGGTATATAATCAAGTAAATATATAAAGGAAGGTATATAAAGTGTCAACGTTTTCTTTAATTATCAGCGTTCGGGTGGGAAAACGTCCGCCGGGCCCGCTAGTAAACTAGTATGTAGTAGTACGAAGTCCCGTATTATAAGTACTTAATTATGCATTTACTCATTTTGTATATTTTGTTATAAGTACTTAATTATACATTTATGCTTACATTTACACTTGATTCAAAGTTATAATGGGGTCCTCTCGTAAAAAAATTGGCAGGAAGACTAAGTTATGCTGCATTCGCAGTTAGAAAGTATTCGCCAGCTAACAGATATTGCCACTGCCAGAGTAGTCGTTTACTTCCACAGCTTAATGTCTTACGGTATTTTGTTGTGGGGGGGCAGCATCTGAGGTGGACACCATATTCCTATTACAAAATCGAGCAGTTCGAGCAATTTATAACATGAGGCCTAGCGAACCATTAAAGACTAAATTTCAGGAATTCGGTATCTTAACTCTGCCCTCCCAATATATTCTTGATAATTTAATGTATGCCCGCAAAAACTTAGATATGCTGGAGCTAGTAAAATACCAGCATAATTTAAATACTAGAAACAGCAACAACGAACCATGTCAAGCGGGTTTTAATTTTTAAAGGCTATATTATAGGGTGGATCAATATGTGAACGATTGTGACGTCTGGAAATGAGGCCCCTCTCTGTGCATCCACTAATAATAAATGTAACTATTTATGTTACTGTAAAAATATATGACATGAAAAGATAAACCAGGGTTTCTTGCCGGTTCTTCTCGGTGACTGGGTTGTTTTCCGGACCGGTAGTAGCTTTGACGTTCATAAGCGCCTTCTCAGAGCCTAAATTGAATAACGGATATTTTTATTTGATTTGATTTTGATATACCACTAGACCCAGTCAGACACTTATACATACTTACACTTGTCACAATACATACCTACGTTACGTATAACGCGTAACAAAAATTTAACCCAATCCTGCAATAGGAAGTTTCACTCAAAAAAAGAACGTCATAGTGTATTATACCGATTTAAATGACACTAAAGAGTTGAAACAAACCTTTTTAGTTTAAAAATCGATAGGACTCACCTGGCTGTTGGAAAGCCGATCGTTCGGAAACGGAAGTGTCGGGTGTCGTGTCCGTCCGTAACCGGATATTGAGGATGAGCGGGATAACGTAGCACGCGAGGGGAACCGACGATACTGATTGTCTCCAAATAAAAAACGAACAAGTATTATAATTATACGATTAATTAATCTATACTAATACTATAAAGCTGAAAAGTGTGTTTCTTTGAACGCGCTAATCTCATGAACTAGTCATCCGATTTGAAAAATTATTTCAGTGTTAGGTAGCTCATTTATCGAGGAAGGCTATAGGCTATGTCATCACGCTAAGACCAATAGGAGCGAAGCAATAAAAAATATTTCAAAAACGTGTTCTTTTTTCCTTTTTGAGAGCTTCCGCTGCGTGTTAGCGCTTGCCCGAAGTAACTATTCCACGCGGACAAAGTCCCGGGCAAGGCTAGTCAATATATAAATAGCCAGTAGGAAAACAGTTAAGAACGTCTCCCTTCATCCGATTTTGGTCATTCCAATTTTCATTCATTTTTATCAATAAAAAAATTTGAAAAACTTTTTTATTCTATGGTCGAAGTTTAACAACTGGATGAGCACTCATTACATTAAATATGTAACATGCCGTGGTCTCGGTTCTGGATGCATTTACTGTTATTAATGTATGCATACATTAGAAGGGTACTACTGGTTGAGATATAATAATTATTTCAAATTGTCCCAAAACAGATAAATGGAATGATTAAGCGATTAGAATAATAATTTGAATTTTCTAAATTGATTGTACGTTAAACTTGTTGGCTTTTGGGAGATTCACAACAAACAATCTTATCAATATTTTCAATTGTAACCATTTTTTTTCATTTTCGGACAACCAAGTTAAAATATGTATGTTGGTTATTTGTCTGGATAAAAAGTTAACTATTTCCGATATTTTTTTAACTTATAACATTAAACGTCGTCAATACCTGACTAAATAAAAAGAATCGGTCGACTAATATACAACAAGGAAGTACTAAAAACCGTTTTGATTTCGCCTATTTATAAAATCAAAAATACTTTATTCATTTTAGGTCCTAAGTAACGGTTTATGAACATCCGGTGAAGCTGTGAAGGCCTAAAAAGGTCAATAGCATAGTCAGTTAAAAAAAAAAGATCAACTGTTCGGAGACAACGAGAAGGACCAGCAATTGATTTTTAACCGACTTCAAAAAAAGGAGGAGGTTATCAATTCGTCTGTTTTTTTTTTTTTTTTTACCTCATAACTTTGGACTGGGAGAACCGATTTTGATTATTCTTTTTTTATTTGAAAGCTGGCACTTCCAGTGTGGTCCCATTTCAATTTGGTACAGTTCCGACAACGGCATCCAGTGCAAAACCGTATAAGTTTTAAATTTGCATTAAGTATGTACACAACAAATAGACGAATAACTCAATATTACGCTAACCGATTTCGATGATTTATTTTTTATTGAAAAGGATGTACTTCAAAGGTAGTTTGATGAGAGTTTGGTTAAGTTCTGATTATGGGATCCGTGACAAAGTAAGAAAACTTTCAAGAAACGAGCCTACTCCTTTCGAAGGAAACGCATCTGTGTTTCCTCTCGTGTCGCAATTGTCCATGGGCGGCCGTGATCACTTACCATCAGGTGACCCGTATGTTCGTTTGCCACCAATATTATAAAAAAACTCTTCAATTCTTAGGAGCCTATTGTGCTTATGTTCGTTGCTGTGTTGCAACATGACGCAAGCATTGTAATTACATTACTTAAGGTGTACAATGTGTGAAGCGATGGTAGCCGAGTTGGTGGTAGAAACTATCGCGGATTACTGAAAAGGTTGCGTTCGTACCAAACGTTACTTATTGTACAACCAATTGAAACCATATCGCATACCATACCGATAGATACCATACCGCAAAAATGCGCATATTTTAATATACTTAAGGCGGAACGGAGTTCGCGGGCACTGCTAGTAAAATATATTTATGTACACTAAAAATGGAAAAATAAAGTAAATTTTCAAAAAAAAGTATTAACCGACTTCAATATCAATCAAAAACCCATAAGGCACTAAAAAGCGGAAAATAAATAGTTTATCAAATTAACCAAATTAAATAAAACATATGAATATGTGTGCTACCTAGAGATGTATTGGAAGTCGGTGCCAACCAAACCGAAAATCATATCATCTACAGGTACAAAGTTTAAGTCCACTCTCGCGTCTCTGTAATGCAAAAATTTTGGTTGGTAACGACTTCCAGTACATCTCTAGGTAGCACACATATTCATATGTTTTATTTAATTTGGTTAATTTGATAAACTATTTATTTTCCGCTTTTTAGTGCCTTATGGGTTTTTGATTGATATTGAAGTCGGTTAATACTTTTTTTTGAAAATTTACTTTATTATTGATATAGACACAGTGCAAGTGAATGTTATTGTTCAGCTTATGATGATCAGTAATTAAATTGCTGCTTCCCAATTTAAACTGTGAACTCTGTTTCAGCGGTGCTGAGAGAAGAGAGTTGAGAGAGAGAAACACTCACATACATCAGAGAAACGCCGAAAAAAGCGTCACTACTCTCCTAACCACTAAAATGTTCTCTAAATATTGTTTCTATTTACTTGTTTATAAAATAAAGGATACTAGTGGGCGCCCAATGGTCGACATTCGACCATAGTTCATTGATTTTTTAAAGTTTGAATTTTATTAGGATTAATATCATTGTTGAATGTAGAATGAAAAAGGGTAATTAGAACGTAAGAGTAAAATAATACATACAGTCGAACATAGCAACCTCCTTCATAACCTCTTTTGAAGTCCTTTATTGACAGATGTCAAAATGTCTTTTTTATTTACATGAGTGTATATGTTGTGTAAAATTGAAGCAGTAGTGTGAGTAATGCATATTTTAATTAATTTAATGTACTTCTAATGCATTTTATATAGAATAAATAGCTTTCTGCACTTCTCCTCGATATAAACTTTAACTATGCCAAGTTTCACGTTCATCCGTTTGCGCATTTCTCTCAAAAAGGGATACAAAGTTTGGGCTTCACGTATTAATATATGATATGCTTTAAAAACTATTACGTTTCTTATCACATATAACTTCGTCCGCGTGGAATCATATATAAAATCAGTGATTAATAAAAACATCGGAATGTATTAAGTCCATTTAATTATCTACTTTTCTCTCGTACTAAGTCGCGTCGTCATTAAAATTACAATATTTTTTGATAAAGTGGACCGATTGTAATGAAATAAAGACTAAGTTCTCGAAGATATGATAAATACTTTTTTTTTTGGAGAGTTTTTATTGTGAACCCATTCCTTTAGCAGTGATGCGTGTTCATACAAACAGACAGACAGGCAGACAGACATTTCTAAAAATGATTGATTGATTTACTGCTTATTCCTAGACAGCTGCAACAATTTTTTTCACTAAAATCGAAAAAGTACAGACACGTAAATTTACAATTTTTATTATATCTATAGATTTGTGAAACAAAATGTTAACGTGTTTATATAAATCAAGTAACATATAATTAGTGGACAAGAACTCAGCAAAATAATCAAGTCATTATCTACTGATATTATCCGATAGATGTGACGTAATGGCAGGCGATAATGACACGCTACACTATTTGAAGGGACTCCCCGTAGAATATTTTTATAGTAGGTAATTTACTGAAATCAGTCAATTCTGACTCAGTATTCGTTTCGTAAATTCATTAATCACCACTCCGAGACCACAATGTACATAAAAGTTTAGTAATTCTATCAACTTCTTTGCTGTTTACATAATGAAAGCAAACACATTTCAAATAAAGTAGAAACGTATATGAATACGTGTAAGTGGATTAGTTATGTATTTTTCAATCATTGAGACTAAATTATGGTGAAAAAAAAACCTCCCACTCCTAAAGTAGTATGTATCTCTTCATTACAGGACAATAAAACCAGTATTAGTAGAAAATGCACACACTGAAATTTTTCACCAAATTGTTATCACCCACCGCCGGTGCCGCTGCATCACATTCAAGATATGAGACTACAACACGACCGGAACATTGATATTAGCGCCACCATATTATAAATATTCATTCACACTAGCACCATCATATTAGAGATACACATTGAAACTAGCGCCACCATAATAAAGATACATAATAAGAATAATTATTATTATATAGATTTTAATAACACGTAAATAAGAATATCATTATATAGAATTGAATCATTAGTTTGATCATTATGAATAATAAATAGTATCTTCTTTGACTTCATAATTCGGCCATGAAAGGCTAGATGTCACTGATCTACATGTCGAAACAGATTAGTGAACACATTAGAGATATATAAATAAGGATAATTATACAAAATTGTTGTATAGCTTAAATAACATTAATTTGTTCATACTTTATTATTTTTGTGTTACTTAAATTATTTTGCGGAATTATGTATAAATAGTAATCGCTTTGACTTATATAGATGGGCCTTTAAAAGGCAAGATGTCTGTGATATCTACGCTCCGATCCCTCGGCGTGGAGCCCTTGAGTACACTGCTCGCGTGATACAGTGACACACCAATACATCACTGCAACAACACTACACATATCACCTCCACACACGTGCACGCTCACACGCTTACACATAAAAAGTGGATGGGTTTTTTCTTTTTGTTTTTACCCGTATCGAACTGAAATTGTTCAGAGAATTTTCCGACACAAAATACACATAACAGTTATTGAGACACGCATGCCTGGTACACATGCATGTTTCAATAACTCATATCTGTATGAATAGTTTAGCTTAACTTAGGTTACCTAAGATAGATCGCGAATTGCATGCAACAGGTAACAGCCAAGCCGAGGTGTGCCTTGCACCCTTGAGCTAGTTACCCAAATGAAATCGACTGAGTGCCTTAAGCGCTCGCCTTAGTAGTCCGGTGAAGCTGTAGAGGCCTCCAAAAAGGCCAATAGCGTAGTCAGTTCGAGAAAAAAAAAAAAGATATCTACGCACTTCTTATATACCAATTATTGTAAGGCGAAGCTCTGGCCAAATAAATAGTGACAGTATCTACGAAGTATTTATTACCATTCCTGACTGCATCGACTCTATACGTGATTAGTGTAATAAAATTCAATATTGTGAATGTACCTACTAGTTAGGTATCAGATTGATTTCTTTACAATTATTGTATTCCATCTGGTATAGTTCTAAAGAACAGATCTGATAGAATGTAATTATTCGTAAGGCTAGCTGAAAGTGTATTTAATTAAATTTATTAATTCACATTTCATTACTATAGTTGATGAATATAAGGTATATAAGACGTGAAAGGCTACTGGAAGACATATCTTTATCATATATCATATCCTTACCATCATATTAGCCTTTAACAGACCCACTGCATAGTAAGAGACCTCTTTTCAAGGAAAGTCTGGGCATAATTACCACGCCAGCCCAACCCGTATTGGCAATTTCAAACTCCAAGAAATCCACAGTTCGATATTTCTCTTCATACGCTGGTACAACAAGAACATTTCTTAGTTTCAGATTTCCTCACGGTGTTTTTCTTCATACTCAGCCAATAGTGTTACCAATTTTAAATTAGTAAATGCCCAAGAATGGACATTCCACGGGCCATTGGACTACCGCGACTTGAAGTGAAAATTTCTGTACGCGCGCTGAGCGGTATTTTTGACAGGAGATAAATTTATAATTTCGCGTCACGACACGCTACGTAAGCATGACCGGCCGTATAGCGCTCCATGGCTTGCGTTAGACTAGCGACGCGTAGTATAGGAACCTCATCATCATCATTACCCTTATCCCACCTAAGTAGGGTCGGCACAACATGTTTTCTTTTACCACTCTCTCTTGTCAAATATCATCTCAGTGTTCATACCTTTTACGCACGTATTTGTCACACAGTCCATCCATACCTTCTTCGGTCTTCCTCTACTCTTATACCCGTCCACAACTATATGGATTTGTGTATATGTAATATTTATATTTTGCAGATACGTTTAATCGATTATTTTATAAAAATGTATTTAATTATTGCTCCGAGTGCCAATAGATATGAAAACCTTACTAATGTTAATAATTTCAATAAACAAATTCTAAAATTTTAATATTGTCATTCACACTATAATTAATATGAAGAATCAAGAGAACACGTTTATTATCACGCTTTTATTAGCTTCACCTGTATGTATGTATGTTTGTCCTACTTTGAACGATCAGATTTAATTCGAACTTTGCACACCTGTCAAAGGTCGATGACAATGCAATAATCCGAAAAAAAGTAAAAAAAAATTGACTAAAAAATGAAAAATAAATAATAGTTTAAAATCACGCTATCGTAAAAAATCCAACTAAAAAACAGAAAATAAAATTTTAACATGCGTCACTGTTAATATCAGCACCTCCAGATATCAGTATTTTTATCACTTTTTGTCACTTTTTACAAAAATATACATTTATTTCTAATTTACACTATTCTTAATCCAAATTTATTAAAAAAAAATTCTGTTTTTTAGTTGTTTTTTTTATGAAAGCGTGTTTTTTTAGTTTTCTTTAACTATTATTTATTCATTGTTTTGAGTTTTCACTTCTGTCGGCAGTCTGCATCGATTTTTTTTTCCTATATCTAGTTCTCATGTAAAAAGGACCACCTACGTAATATCGCCAGCGTCCAGGCATCGCTGTTCAATGATCTGCGTACTCACGAGGTACGCAAAAACCTGTCCAGATGATTCTCACGGTGCTACTTTCCGTTATAATGAACACGTTTTTGCACGAAAACTGCGAGTTTTTGTCACACGGCGTCCGTTATTATTTGGCTTCTTTGTATAAAAGTATATTTATACTGCTTATAATCGAATGTACGGATGGAGTAGTGTTTAGACCAAAGATAACCTATTACTATATTTTTTTTTATATCATAGGAGGCAAACTAACAGGCGGGTCACCTGATGTTAAGTGATCACCACCGTCCATAGACACTTGCAACACCAGGGGAGTTACAAGTGCGTTGCCAGCTTGTGTTTTGGGGAGGGGTTAATAGGGAATGGGGAGTAGGGGATGGGAAGTGGGCTTCCGGCGCTCTCACTGAGCGAGCGAAACGTAATATGCACATGCAAGCACTATTACTTCACGTCGGTTTTCTATGAGAGGGTAGTACTACCCCGAGCGAGCCTACCCATTCATGCTGAAACCAGTAATAGCTTCAGCGTGGCTCTACCACCTAAAATACCTACCTATAATGGTGTATTCGTTTTAAAAGTGGATAAAAATAGGATGTGTCTTAAAAACACATGATAGAAGTGTAACTGTTGTATTACAAAGAAACATTTTAATAAATAAAAAATCTCTTGTTACATAAAAAGGTTGCTGATCAGAATTCCAAGGAAGCCGTCAGAAGTTTCACTTATAAAAGACTTGTGATCCCTTTTGCCAAATGATGACTGGCAGCCAAACTTTTTTTATGCCAAATCTATCTATCTATCTATATATATTATAATAAAACTGTAGCAGGGTCAAATCTGTACATTAAATATTTTTTGAAAATTTTGATGGGGTTAGGCTTTGTTGTCGATATAGAAGCCAAAAATAACCTTTTTAAAATTTTTGTCTGTCTGTCTGTCTGTCTGTCTGTCCCTGTGAACGCGCATCACTCTGAAAGTACTGAACAGATTTTGACGAAACTTGGCACAGTGATAACTAATGTTACGAGATTACATTTAGGATATTTTTTTTCTCATAAAACGCAAGGGATTCTCCAGGATCTGCCTGTTTGTCTGTCCCTTTAAACACGTATTACTCTGAAAGTACTGAACCAATTTAGACGAAATTTGGCACAGTAATAACCAATATTACAAGGTTACATCTAGGATACTTTTTATCTCATAAAACACAAGGGATTCTCCAGGATAACGGACGAAAGTAAAAAAAAATTTATTCATGATATTCTTGACGAATTTTGGTAAATTTTCTTTGTGCTATATATAGCAGACAGATTAGCTAAAAAATTAAGCTATATTTCCATATGCTACTTCAAAAAAAAATACCAAAAAAAAACGACCACCGTGATTCGAACCGTCGGCTCCGTCGAAACATATAAAGCCCCGTACGTTACAACTGAGCTACGCCTACATGACATTACTGTACGTAATTATCGACCACGTATGAAACATTTATATAGACGAAACTGTCACTTATGTTGTTACATTTATTTCATTGTATAAAAAAATGTTTGCTAAACAAAGGTGACAAGATTTATTTATTTATCTATACTATAATAAAACTGTAACAAAGCCAAATCTGTACATTACAAGGTTACATTTAGGATACTTTTTGACCCATAAAACGCAAGGGGTTCTCCAGGATAACGAAAGAAAAGAAATTAGTTAATGTAACTAGACTTTTTTGCGACACCTTAGTATAAGAGCCAGCAACGTTGGAAGAACGAGAATTTGAGAAAAGTTGGTTCTTTAATATGAAGATATATTATGCCCTTCCAAACACGATTCAGGATACCTGGTAGCCGGTTAACGTTGTATTTTTTAATGCGAATTACACCTTTACAGATCAACATTTTGATTTATAAATAATTTAAGGAACATTTTTTGTCAGTAACTTTTATAAGTTTAACGTTTATACGTTATTAAAAACATGAATTTTTCACTGCCAGACAATTTTGTTATTGACAATAATGTGCCTGGTGATATTCTTTATAAACAAAATAATTCATTTCAAACCATTTTATTTTTTCCCTTGCAAAGAACATATTTCATTTTGTTAACCAGGCTCTTCCACAATTATGGCTATCTTTATTATACAGCCAGTGTTGCGCTAAGCTAGAGTTATAACTAAGTTATTCTATACATAGGTTTTGGTAGGGGGTAGAGCCACGCTGAAGCTATTACTGGTTTCAGGATGAATGGGTCGGCTCGCCCGGGGTAGTACCACCCTCTAACAAAAAGCCGACGGGAAGTAACAATGCTTGCATTAGTGCGTTTCGTTCGATTAGTGAGAGCACCGGAGAGGCCCACCTCTCTTCCCCTTCCTCCTCTCCCCTTCCGCTTCCTCCCCCTCCAACACAGGTTGGCAAGGCACTTACGACTCTCCTGGTGTTGCAAGTGTCTATGGACGGTAGTTATTACTTAACACCAGGTGACCCACCTGTCCGTTTGCCTCCTATGACATAAAAAAATACATTATATTTTTAATTTACCCTTTTTTATGTTGAAATAAAATAATATTAAAAAAAAGTGTGTGTGTGTACTTATGTACACGCATTAGAAGTTATACTTCTTTGGCGTAACAAGTAAAAATCTTTTCAAAAATTTTATCTTGCGCCTTATTCTACGTTTGTAGAAAAAACGACACTAACAATAAAAAAAAGGTATTTAATACAATGAAAGTTTTAATATAAAGAAATACAAACAACAAATACAAAGAAACAAAATGTTGACTATAGCTAACTTCAGGGTGTCGGTTTTTCGTGACGGTGTGTGCGCGCAACGTAAAAATTTACTCTCATCATTTTTTTGTTACGGTGTGCGCGTTCATCGTAAAAATTTACTCTCATCATTTTTCCCTAACGCGCCAAAAGAAATATAACTTCAATAAAATTACAGATATCTTAACATGGTTTGAACATACTTCTTTATTTACAAAAAATTGCATCGGGCACATTATTGTTAATATCAAAAATGTCTGGCAATAATAAATTCACGTTTTAGTAGCGTTTAAAAGTTAGTGAAAAACAAAACATTCTAAAATTATATAAAGTTCAATATTTTTGCCTGTAAAGGTTTACCGGCAGCCAATTCGCTGTCGAAACCGTTGCCTAGCTCTTAGACAAATAGTCACAGGCAAGTGACAGATGACACATGTTGCTCATATCTTTTTATAATATTTATGTTTTTCTTTAACAATGTAGTGTGAAAAAGTTTTAATACAAGTTGAAAATAGTTATTATGTCATTCAGTGTTTAATTTATCATTATTTATTTTATGAATATATTTTAACGTTTAAATTACAATTTAACTTTATCAACTTGATATTTTATAATGTAAACTATACTGAGCGTATAGTAAACGCCTACAAAAAAGGGAAAGGAACTACGTTCCAACTGGAGGTCCATGGACCTCTCAAGCTTTTTTTACATTACTGCCAATATACGTAGGTTAGTTTTTATTTTAATTGAACCCGGTAGATGATGTTACGAACGGGTTGTAGGCTTATTGGGACAGAAGTTACTGGGACAACGTACTGGGAAGACATTTATCGGCAATATATGTAGGTTATTTGTTATCTTAATTGGACCAGAATGTCATCTAATACATTAACCTTTTCTGATAATGCTTTAGAAAAATTAAATCATTATATTTATAACTAGCTGACCCGTGCGACTTCGTCTGCACCAAATCGGTTATTACCGGTTTCGATTGGTCGCACGGGTCAGCTAGTTATAAATATAATGATTTAATTTTTCTAAAGCATTATCAGAAAAGGTTAATGTATTAGATGACATTCTTTCCTTATATAATCAGATGATGTTTCAGTGACGATTTCGAATATAGGAAATTTATTATTTCGATTATTTCTTGCATCGTATTTCTTATTGAGTATTACTGGAGAAGGCGAAGTCATAAACAAAATAAATAATTGCCAAAAAAAATGCTACCAAAAAAATTCAGCCCAACGCGCCTAAAGAAGATTTCACTTCAAAAAACGAGACTAAATAAAAAATTACCACGTAAATGATTTCTTTTCTAATTGGCATACAATTTTGTTACGGTCCGAACAAACTAGGTTGGCGATTCGTAGGGACCGCGGAACTACACAGTGGAAGGTATTCGGAGCTTCCCTTTCATGGGATTTTTGAAAAATTAAATGTATTATTTTATAGTTTTAAGTGTACAGTTTTGTGAAGATGTTCATATCATTGAATTATTTAGCAATTTCAAGTTTTATTTTTACCTTTTACACCATATAATATGCACTTGTAAATTTCAAATGCATGAAAATGAAATTTCTTTTCTTCATACCTATTTTGTGTTTTAAGTTGTAAAGCTGAAACTTATACGTATCATTAACGGGGTAGTAACGAAGCCTTAGAGACCTTGACCTTGACCCAGGGCATCCCCGTTCAAAAGATATTTATTGATGAAAATTTCATACTTAGACGACATTGTATTAAAATGGAATCATCAATCTGTAGGTGTATTTAGACCTTTGCTACAGATATCCATAAAACAAAGGTCGATATAAAATTATGTTTACCCCTGTTTTCCTGTACCGCTTCGTTTCTATTACCTTTTAAATATACGATTCAGTATTCGTTTTAAAACTTCAATTATTGTTGATCGAAGCCAAACTGAGATCTAGAAGAATAAGATGTCGAACGTTCGGCGAGTGCGGTGCATTTAATACGTAAGTATCCAAACTTTTTTAAAGCAAGTATTCAATACGTATTTTTTTTTTGTAATTACACCCCTTATGTTTAATATCGGCAAGAGTTTAATATAAAACAAAATTAAAATATTATAGACGGTTCGGTTCTCTGTTCGTAGATACCTGTTAATGGTTTTTTGCTGTTTATTTTCCATAACAATTCTTGTATACTATGTGCTGATGGTCTTCCTATAAACGAAATAAATAAATTCTAAAATTAGCATTTATTTATCCTTAAGCGATCCAAATTTTACACATAAATTTGAGTTGCGTTCTGAATATACTTATATTCAGAGCGGTCAAGAAGTTTGGCGTGGACTCTACTTGCTAGGATTTTAGCTTGGTTATAGTTAAAATTACTAAGTCTCATTGTTCTATAGACGGTATACACGGACGGTGTAGTTCTCGTATACATGTTTAGTTTTGACACATTAATACCCGTGAACAATATGGGACACGCCAGTAAATTAATACAGCATCGATACGGATTAGTGTTACGCTATACAGCAGTGCAGTGGCCCACCCAGGTAGCGCTCAGTCAACTGCGAGACCATCCGGGGCAAGGGGACCTGTCTCGGACGAGTATTATCATCACTAGTTTCTCACAGCGGTATTGCTCGCATAAATTAATAATACTATATATTATAAAACAAAGTCCTCTGCCGCATCTGTCTGTCTGTCTATTCGCGATAAAAATATACACTACTGAACAGATTTTCATGCGGTTTTCACCAGTAGATAAAGTGGTTAATGAAGAAGGTTTAGGTATATAATTTGTCAAGGTTTGTTTTCTTACCAAGACGGTATAATATGTTCATGGGTCCCGCTAGTAATTTACTAATTAAATAAATTAATTTAAAAAAATCGAGGCAGTCAGAAGGACTGCTGACAGAAGTGAAAACCCAAAACAATGAAATAATTGTGTTCTTTTGATTTTTTTAATTAATTATAGTGTGAATTATTTACATTTCATAACTTCTATATTGAATTTATTAATATTAGTTTGGTTTTCACATCTATATACGGAACAATAATAATATACAGCCTTATAAAGTTTATTAACCAATTAAACCTATAATGAGCTGCAAAATATCAATATTATATGTACACAGGCCGTTATACTATGCGTCGCTAGTCTGATGCAAGCCGCGCAAGTACAATACGGTCGGTCAAGCGTACTAGCATGTCATGACGCGAAATTATAAATTTATCTCCTGCCAAAAATACCGCTCAAATCGCCTAATTTTTTTTTATTAACTTTATTTTTGGCAACCAATATTTTAGATTATTACTGCCATTGTCGAGTAGTTAATAGTATTACAAGTCCCTCCTCCATTTCATTTTTAGCAACCAGTCCCCTAGCAGACTATTACTGCCATTGTCAAGTGAGTATCGATATTACAAGTTTCTTGATATAATTTCAATGAACTAACAAGATGGTGGCCATCTTGTTAGAACTCTCCAGGGAGTTTTTGTGGCATCTCAGAATTCATGGTCTGTGGCATTATTTTCCATTCACTTGACTTATGCACAATAAAAAAACTATACTACATAAAACACCACCAATTTTACACAACATAGAGTCAAGTAACACAAGATTATGAATAAGAAATAAAATTCAGGCCACATGACAGACCAAGATCCCGCCAAAAACTCTAAAGAAGCTTTCACGTCAAAAAAACAATTGCCGGATGTATTTCAGCGCGTCACTTTAAAACGGATGCTCCTACCTCGCTAATTATTTATTTTTATTATTGCCAACCAATTTTCTAATAGATTATTTTTGCTATTCTCGACTAGGTTATAATGATATTACAAATTTCTTGCGATCATTTCAATGAACTAATAAGATGGTGGCCATCTTGTTAGAACTTTCCAAGGAGTTTTTGTTGCGAATCCATACTCCGTGGTATTATTTCCCGTCCACTCCGCTTGTGCACAATAACCAAACTATATTACGTAAAATAACACCAATATTACAAAATATATAATCAAATAACACAAGATTATGAATACAATATAAAAATCCACTATACGACATTCCAGGATACCGCCAAATACTCGCCACAGACTTCATGAGAATATTGGATTTATCAAATCATGTACAGACTCTATGGTTCTTTTTGCGGGTCGCGTTTCGGGATCAGTCTGTGCATATACAACTTTTCGCTGGCATGACAGCGGCGACCGGCGATGGATAGTGTATCACTCGGTGGTCGCCATCGTTTTTGGATTGTACTGTGCTTACCACCAGGCATAGTGCAGTCATTTTGCCTTGCTACAATAAAAAAAGGGGGAGTAAGTAATGTAAAGGAATTAGTTATATTTTTTTACACGCACTCTTATACCCTAAACGCCTTAATGGACACTAGATTATGAATAAAATATAAAATCCACTAAATAAAAGACTAAAATCCCACTAAAGATGCCGTTTAATTTATTACGACAAATTGCTACTCATAATAATAATACTAAGTAATAGAATACATTTCAATCATTTTTAGAAATGTCTGTCTGTCTGTTTGTATGGACACTCATCACTGATAAAGTACTGGGTTCACAATAAATCCGCAGTAAATCGTAAAGCATATCCTCGGTGGTAACTTAGTGTTTGTTTCACTAAAATCGGTTCACTCTTTAAAAAGTTATTGTAGTTTTAATGACGACGCGGCGTAAGTACGCGAGAATAGTAGACAGGTAAATGGACTTAATACACTCAGATGACTTTATTAAACATTGTTTTTTACATACGGTTCCATGCAGACGAAGTCGCGGGTATAGCTAGTCTACAATAAGAATAACGCGAGCGAAATCTCAAACATAAACTAACATAGTTTTATATCTTTCTATATAAACTAGCTGACCCGTGCCCACTTCGTTGGGCGGTTATAGGCATTATCAAGCTACAACTTTTCTCTAGAACTCAATCATATATCTCTCATCGTTAAGGCAGCGTTCGTAAGAAACGTTTTACCATTTTTTCTCTGACTCCCCAAATATTACTCCCTACAACCTCACAAACTTTACCTCTTTATGATATTAGTATTAGTTAATAACTTCTGCCCGTGACTTCGTACGCGTGGAATAGTTATATTGGGCTAAGACGCAGCGGTAGCTCTGAAAAGGAAAAAATACCCCGATTTTGCAACATTCTTCATTGCTGTTCCGCTCCTATGGGTCTTAGCGCGGTGATATATAGTCTATAACCTTTTCTGATAAATGAGCTATATAACACTGAAAGAATTTTCCAAATCGGATCAGTAGTTCCTGAGATTACCCCTTACAACGTCACAAATTCACAAACTTTACCTCTTTAACTTTAACTTTACCTCTATAATATTAGTATAGGTTATATTATCTTTATATATAAATTTCTTCTGTACGTGTGTATGTCACTGAACTCCTCCTAACCGGCTGGACCGATTTTGATGAAATTTTGTGTGCGTGTTCCAATGGACCCGAGAATGGTTTAGATTCAATTCAATTCAATTGGACCCGGTAGGTGGGGCTGACATTTAGGATTTTTTTTATTATCAAGGTAAGACAATGTTCGCCCGGCCCGCCAGTATTGTTATATAAATAAAATACTCTATAAACGTCACGGTGTTTTAATTGTAAAAGATTTGTAAGGAACAAAACCTTTTATTATGATCTGTGTCTAGAATGCTTGACTGCGTGCCTCAGTGTAGAATATAATTAAAAAATCGCTTGAATCGATTTTGATTTTGGAAGTACTAACACTATTTATAGCAGATTTGTTGAATACAAAATCATTATGGGAACATTCAAGAATTAGCGTCCACTTGATTTTCTTGGTTGTCTATACTAATATTATAAAGAGATAAAGTTTGTAAGTTTGTGACGTTGTAGCGGGTAATCTCAGGAACTACTGGTCCGATTTGAAAAATTCTTTTAGTGTTATATAGCTCATTTATCGAGGAGGGTCATAGACTATATATCACCGCGCTAAGACCAATAGGAGCGCAGCACCAATGAAGAATGTCATAAAATTGGGGTTTTTTGTTCCTCTTGAGAGTTTCTGTTGCGTGCTGGCGTTAGCCTGGAGTAATTATTCCACGCGGACGAAGTCGCGGGCAGAGGCTAGTAAGATATATTTATAAGCTATACATCAGTTATTAAATCCAAGAGAATACGTATTCAATGGAGTTGATGGTTAGACAGGGCAAATTTGAAAACATCTTTGGTTAAAGTCTACACACAAACTATTAGAAACAAAAATGAATCTATGGTTTCCACCATAGATTAAAATAAATGTAAAGGGTTGAATACTATAAAGCAATTAATTATCCTATTTACTTATCTAAACAGTATCGGACCGCATAAACGATCCTCACCACAAAAACAACGCTCCCGCGCGTCCATCGGTCGTGTCAACCCGATACCCGTTGACAGGCGCTTTCCCGCGCACAATATGTCATGTTTTTTTTTCCACGGGCCGAGGGGTTGGATACAAACAGCCAATTACACGGGGGCGGGAGTGCATACTAACCAGATAGCCATTTAGTCACCGATAAGGCGTCAAGGGCTCATCCCGTCCTGAAATACTTAATTAGAGTTTGTAAAACTTTTTTTTTTAAGTGCGGATACTTAGGCATGGCGCATGCTTCGTGGACGAACGATAATTTAATTAGTGAAGTGTAATATGTGAGTTTGTGTTTCGTGAGGTGTTTTTTATTAAAATATTGAATTTGATATATAGTTTTGTGTGAAATAATTCGGATATGTTTACGGACATACATTATGAGGTCAGTACGTGTATATATTTAAACAATATTGTAAACAGTAAAAGAAACGCAATAACAAATGATATAATCTAATTAAAAATGTCAAGTAGCGTTGTGTGTATCTTCGATTATGAAATACATAAATATTTATAGTTTTTTTGAAGAAAATTATCAAATATATATTGATATGATTTAAAATTGAAATTTTAATGTATTGTTTCTTCGGCAATTCACCGAACATAATAACGATAACTTTATATACTCTTGTAAAATATAGGTAAAAAAAAATTTCTGATGAATTCCAAAAATTATAAACTATAGATAATGACTGACTTTGTATATAAAAAAAATACCGCTCAATGCGCCGTAAGAAGTTTTCTTTCAAAAAACGGTATTTATATAAAAAATAGTTCTTTTTAAGAATACAATTATATAAATTGCCGTAGTTTCATGAATTATCATTGTACGTTATCTAAGTAAGACACAGTCAAAAATAATTACGGCAAATATTTAAGGTTCTAACAACGTTCGAACACAAACGCAAGCGTAAAAGCCTCTATACACAAGTAGATTAGCAGGTACAAGTGTTTTATTATATATCTTTTTGCTAAAAGATCCTATCAGACTTTGTAATTATATATAACTAGCGGGCCCGGCAGACGTTGTCCCGCCCAGATTATAAAAAAAATCCTTGACAAATTATATACCAAAACGTTCCTCATGAATCACTTTATCGACCGCTTGAAAATCCGTTCAGTAGTTTTTGAGTTTATCGCGAACAGACAGACAGACAGACGCGGTAGGGGACTTTGTTTTGTACTATTTAATGATAATCATGAACGTATAGAGGTACAACAAAATAATCCTAAGGAGGGTTGATGTCAGGCAGGCGGCCGTACGTAAAATATAAGCCAAATCATACATCACAACATGACAAACATGTTGTACCGACCCTACTCAGGTGGGATAGGGGAGGGGTAAGAAGAAGAAGAAGTGTTTTATTATGTGTCTAGTGTTGGCACTAGGGTCTATCGGTCCGAGTTTTTTAATAATATGTTGGTTTACATATGAGTTATTACATTTTAAAAAGAATTAAATCCAATTTTAATCGTTCAAATAACATGTTTAATTTTTCTAAAAATTCTAGTTTTAAAACCACCGAGAACGAAGTTAAGTTTTTGCCGTTCATAAGGTTTTTTGTTTTTTTTATGACTGAATTGAAGATATTTTTGTAGGCGGTAGAGCCACGCTGAAGTAATTACTGGTTTCAGCATGAATGGGTCGGCTCGCCCCGGGTACTACCACCAGATCCACAGAACACCGACATGAAGTAACAGTACTCGCATTGTTGCGTTTCGTTCGGTCAGTCAGGGCGCCTTTCGCCCACCACACCTCCCTTCCCCTCAAACACAGGCTGGCAACGCACTTTCGACTCCCCTGGCATTGTTAGTGTCTATGGACGGTGGTGATCACTTAAAATCAGATGACCCGCCTGTTCCTTAGCTTCCTATGACATAAAGAAAAGTGCGTGCGTACAAAGTACACATGTCAGAAGTGAAACTTCTTTGGTGAACTAATTTATAAGTCTTGTTTATATTTATACAAATCTAAAACTTTAGATTTCCGAGACTTGAAAAGTAGATGAAAAATCTGCGTTTACTGCAAATGACGTCACTTCCGTTGCATACCTGCGTGACGTTACATCTGTAAAAATGTTACCCTCATGCGCCTAAAGAAGTTTCACTTCAAAAAAATCTTAAAAATAATGTAAAATATTAGGAACGGCTAAAATTTTGAAATGTAGCGACAAATATAATAGTCCTCTCACTTGTTATTTATAATGTATTAGTCCTTTTCTTTTTGTATCCTGCACACACTATTAATTATACGCTTACTACAATATATTTTTCTATGGACCGTCCTTAATTTTATACGAGCTTCTGCTGGCGGCTACACTCCCCTTAATCTAGCCTATCTTTCGAGAACAATACTTCTTTTCAGGATCCAATATACCATATGTTCTTTTATGTACCATGTACAATGTGTATGTAATTTCATGATATCCGAATAATAATGAAAGCTGTACGAAAATCCGTTACGCGGCTTAGGATCACACACACAGACGCGGATAGCGCTCTTTAGAAGTATAGAACTTCTATACTAATATTATAAAGAGGTAAAGTTTGTGACGTTGTAACGGGTATATAGCTCACTCATCGAGAATGGTTATAGGCTATATATCATCACGCTAAGACTCATAGGAGCGGAGCAGCAATGAAGAATGTTGCAAAATCGGAGTATTTTTTCCTTTTCAGAGCTTCCGCTATGTTTTAGCGCAAAATAACCATTCCACGCGTACGAAGTCACGAGCAGAAACTATTAACTAATTATATTATCTATACTAATATCATAAAGAGGTAAAGTTTGTGAGGTTGTAGGGGGTAATATCTGGGGAGTCGGAGAAAAAATGATCGAACGAAAACGTTTCTTACGAACGCTGCCTTAACGATGAGAGATATATGATTGAGTTCTAGAATAAAGTTGTAGCTTGATAATGCCTATTACCGCCCAACGAAGTGGGCACGGGTCAGCTAGTTTAGTATATTTTATTGATGCCACATTCGCCCAGTCCGTGAACGCAGTTCTCTAGATATCATTTGCACCTATCGATTTTTTATAGGGAAAATAAGTATCATAGTCTTTTGCAAAGCAATTGAAAAGCATTGATTTTTTTTTTATGTCATAGCAGACAAACGAACAGGTGTGTCATCTTATGTTAAGTGATCACCACCGTCCGTAGATACTAACAACACCAGGGGAGTCGAAACTGCGTTGCCAGCCTGTGTTTGGGGGAAAGGGAGGGAGTGGGAGAGGAGAGGGAGGGGAAGAGGATAGGGGAGGTGGGCCTCTGGCGCTGTCACTGATCTAACAAAACGCAACAATGCAAGCACTGTTACTCTACGTCGGTTTTCTATGAGAGGGTGGTACTACCCCGGGCGAGCCCACCCGATCATGCTGAAGGCAGTAATAGCTTTGGCGTGGCTTTACCACCTCCACAAAAAGAGGTCTGTAAACTTTAGAACCGTTAACATTGACTGAGTTGACATTTGATTTGATATTCCTGAAGACAAATCTTTGAAAAAGTTACAAGTATGACAATCACGAACGGCGATGGTTTGAGGTCGAAGAAAAACTTATATTTTAGCAAAAGACACAAGGCCACTACGAAACTGTAGACATGGCTACAAAATCTAAAGCCTGCAATTTTGGGGAAACTCTAGAGGAGAGAAAGTCTGAAGTGACTCTTGACTGTAGTTAGAGAGTAGTTCCAGTAGAGGATAGAAGAGCCTGACGTATTACTGAAGTAAATGTAGATTGCAAGCTTTTGGTGTAGTTTGTTTTTGGTATTGAAAACGGCAAAATGAGACGCCGAGATAGCGTTAAGCCCTGTGTCCGACGGCTACAGACTGCACTGGGTGAGCCTAGTTGTGAAGTCTGTGCAGTTGTGATTTCAAAACATATACACGTAATTAATGCGATAAAAAGATCGGAAAACAATTATCAAGAAGACGGTCGCCACATTCTTTTTTTTGGTTTTAATTTTGGCAACCAATTTTCTAGTAGATCATTACTGCTATTGTCGAGTACGTAATGATATTACAAGTTTCTTGCGATCATTTGTCGATTATCAATATTCTAACAAAATGGTGACCTAGACGCTAGATAGAACTTTCCACGGAGATTTCCTGGCGAATCAGAATCCATGCTCCGTGATTTTATTTCATATTCACTTCGCTTGTCACAACTACCAAACTATATTACTTAAAACACCACCAATAATTACAAAATATATAATCAAATAACACAAGATTGTGAATAAGTAGTAATAATATTCGTCCAATAGGACAGGCGAAGGAATTAATCCATACTGCCATTTCTGAAGTTGTCAATATCCTTTAATCAATTTTCTTCAGTGTCCAAGTTAATATAAAGGCATAAGCGCCAAATCTTCTATATAATATTTCGTACATATTCTATTATCCATCTTTTTTATCTTAATCTCCTTATTAATAGTAGCGTACCATCTTCTTTGTCTGAATTATTTCGTTCCTCTCACCCAGAGTGTTTGTTAATTTCCGGAGTGTTTATTAATTTCCATTGTTGCCTGTAAATAGGGTCATATCTAGCAAAATTTTGAACTGTACATTTTACTGTATTTTATTAACATGTAGTGATGTTGACTCTGTTGGTAACCTAAATAAATAAATTGTCGAGTAATTAATTCAATATTCTAACAAGATGGTGGCTCCCTTGTTAGAACTTTCCATGGAGTTTTTGTGGCATCTCAGAATTCATGGTCCGTGGTATTATTTTCCATTCACTTCACTTATGTACAATAAACAAACGATATTACATAAAACACCACCAATTTTACACAATATAGAGTCAAGTAACACAAGATTATGAATAAAAAATAAAATCCACTACATGACAGACCAAGATCCCGCCAAAAACCAGATTAAGAATAAAATATAAAATCCACTATAAGACATTCCAGGATGCCGCCAAAAAATCGCCACAGACTTCATGAGAATATTGGATTTATCAATATGTACAGATTCTATGCTTTTTTTTCTAAGAATGCAAAGGCAGTAAAGTAAAGGAATTAGTTATATTTTTTACACGTCTGTTATACCCTAAACGGCTTAATGGATTTTAACATATCCAGTGTCGTTAGATTCACCTTAGCTGTGGCGGTTGTGTAACCTATATGGTATACATATTTCAGTATACCATCACTATATATTATAAAACAAAGTCCTCTGCGACGTCTGTCTGTCTGTTCGCGATAAACTCAAAAACGACTAAATCTTTTCATGCATCTTTCACCAGTAGCCAAAGTGATTAATCATGAGGAATGTTTAGGTACGTAATTTGTCAAGGTTTTCTTTTATTATCAGGGCGGGACGACGTCCGCCGGGCCTGTTAGTATGTAAATGAAAAGGAGATATTTTACAATTCTGTTACTATCTTTTTCTATTAATAAGTTGTACAGTAGGGTCCGTTATTTGCCAAGTTCCCTTTTCGACTTGGGTATCGTTGAGATAGTTAGTTTATAGCTAACATCTAAGAAAAAAATTCGAAGCCGTTTACCGTGCCTAAATGACGATACTTTTCCCATTCATTTAATATAGGGCTTTTTACTTTTTAGAAAATAACTAGCGGGACCGGAGGACGTTATCCCGCCCTGATAATTAAAAAAACTTTCAACTCAAATCAAATTAAAAATACTTTATTCAGTTTAGGCCCTAATAAGGCACTTATGAACGTCAAAGACTACCACCGGTTCGGAAAACAATCCAGTCATCGAGAAGAACCGGCAAGAAACTCGATCGGGTATATTTTTTTAACAAATATTTCCAATACATCATCAATGCTTTTAGTGGATGCACAGAGAGGAGTCAATTCCAGACATCACTATCGCTCACGTTCTGATCCACTCTATAATATCCTTTTGAAAATAAAACCCGTTTGACGTGGTTCTTAAATTTACAGTCCGGCAAATCGGTAACATGTTTTGGGACTTTATTGTAGAACCTAACACTATTACCTAAAAAATGATTACTGGTTTTGCTAAGTCTGAAACATGTGACCACCATTGATTTCGATAATTGTCATATTGTGGTCGTGGAACTTAGTGTCAGTTGCTTTTCGCACGGTTTGCTTATAAATAACTACCTTCCAGGTTAGGGAAGCACGTAAACTATCTCTTCATATCCCGAATCATGCTACTAACTATATTACAGTTTCTAGTATTTAGATTATGCCGGTCTTTTACTAAATTCAGTTTTTCAAAGTTTTTACGGACATACATTAAATTATCAAGAATGTATTGGGAGGGCAGAGTTAAGATACCGAATTCATGGAATTTCGTTTTTAATGATTCGCGAGGTCCCATATTATATATTGCCCGAACTGCCCGTTTTTGTAATAAAAATAAAAACTTTGACAAATTATATACTTAAACTTTCCACAAGAATCACTTTATCTACTGATGAAAGCCGCATTAAAATCCGTTTAGTAATATTTAAGCTTATACAAAAAAGACAGACAGACGTGACAGAGGAGTTTTTTAACATATGGTGATAGCTACTTAAGTAAGTGGACAATACACTATTTTCCTTCATTGATATATAAGATTGATATATATATATATATATATAATAGTTGTTGAGGTATGTATACTTTGTACAGATATATGTTTTAACAATTCATATATGTATGAATAGCTAGCTTAGGTTAGCTCAGTTAGGTCGCGAATTCCATGTATCAAGCAAAAGCCCAAGCCGAGGTGTGCCGTGCACCCTTGAGCTAGTTGTCAAAATAAAATCGGCTGAGTGCCTAAAACGCTCGCCTTAGTATGTGAAGCTGTTAAGACCTTGACAGGTCAATAGCGTAGTCAGTTCGAAAAAAAAAAAATTGATTGTCCAGGATGTGCGTTTGTCACATCAATAACCACATTTCCAGTTCATTCTTAGAGAGAATATAAAGTGCAAATACTCAGTTGAACTAGCTTTTGTTCGTGGTTTTGCTCGTGTTAATGCTGATTTAAACTATCCCTCAGACACAGCACATTTCTTGTGGAAGAAAGTCCGAAGTCTAATAATTAACGGTGGATTAGTACGCGTGAAAGCGTAAGAAACATACTTACATTCGCATTTATAGGTAATATTAGTTAGGAGTACATGTATCCGCGACTCGAACGTAATGTAAAAAAACAGTGACAAATAAAATTATCTGTACGTATCAAGTATATGTCGCGTCGTCATTAAAATTACAATAACTTTTAATAGAGTGAACCGATTTTAATGAAACCAAGACTAAATGTTACTCGAGTATATGCTTTATGATTTTCGTGAGGTTTTATCGCAGTGCTTTAGCAGTGCCACGTGTTTGTAAAAACAGACAGACATTTCTAAAAAATATTGAAACAAACGTATTTTATTTCTTATTCCAAGAGACCTGCAACAATTTTGAAGTGAAACTTCTTTAGGCGCATGAGGGTAAAATTTTTACAGATGTATCGTCAAGCAGGTATGCAACGGAAGTGACGTCATTTGCAGTAAACGCAGATTAAATAAATAGAAAAACTTTTTATTCTTTTTTCTTGTTTGTATAAATATAAACAAGACTTATAAATTAGTTCGCCAAATAAGTTTCACTTCTGACATGTGTACTTTGTACGCACGCACTTTTTTTTTGAAAAAAATCTTATAAGTACAGACATATTAGATTTACGTTCTTATTAGATGTATAGAAGAAGATAGAAGTCATCGTTTTATATATCTTGTATTAATATATAATTACGTGACGAATTTATTTTAAAACGTATAAACGTATGTTGTGGATATAACAACGAGCGATATTTCAGTTTAGGCAATAATTTTTAATTCTAATTATTACTATTAAATATTTATATTCATTATTCATTAGCATTAGTTCATTAGCATCAGGGCGTTAGTTCGTTATTTTCGAAATATTTTTTATTACCACATTACAAATACCTGGGGGCCTAGCCCAGTTAATTATCTACAATCGCTAACACCAGTAGAAAACGGAAAAATGTATGGAGATGACATATCTGAACGTTATATCACGTGATCAAAACAAATTGATTGTTGATAAGTAACTTGGCTAGGCCCCCTGATTTGCTTAGATCAATTATTGTATATTTACCGAATTCAAGTTACCTCTATTAAAATCTACCATTACTATTCATTCCCTAATAAAAACCGTAATGATATGTAATCTAGATATACTCGGGAAAGCCCCGTATAAGCCGATGAATATCTTATTACAATTTATTCGTAGATTTGTCTGGATAAACAACAGACATTTTAATTATGCTCTGCTCTGGCAATTAAAAAAATCCTAGAATCAAACCGCTACGCCACCTATCGGGTCCAATTATGAACCTAAACCATTCTTGAATCCACCTGAATATAAACAAAAAAAACATCAAAATTTCTCCAGTCCGTTTAGGAGTTTAGTCGCATACACACAGACAGAAGGTACACATAAAGATTAGGGTGGCCCAAAAAAACGTTTTTTTTTCGAGTCTCTTACGAAAGAAAATTAGTTTACGATGTTTCAAGAGCCACCTCCAAAAATTCTAAAAAAAATTCGAGACACTCAAAAATTTTAAAAAATTCGAAAATGATTTTAGTTTAATTTAAATAGTGAAAATCGTCCGTATTTTTTTTTGCATCTATCTAGCCTTATTTCTGCTCTTTAGCGTGTCAACTTCAAGAAAAAAATCGTTAAAGTCGTTAATATTCATTTTCAGAAGTTGCTCGAAAAGGTTATACCTAAGGTTATTGGAAACTCAAGAAAATTTGGAGCGACCTCTATATATAAACATATAGACTTGAAAACTTCAAGATACTAATCATTTTAATGGTAGAAAATAGTGAAATAACGAGAGAAAAAAGATTATGGACGATTTTGGAAATATTAAAATAAAATTAGCGATCTCTTATAATTTTTTTTTTAATTTGCAATTTGGAGTGGTCCCTTAAAACATGATAAAATAACACATTTTCATAAGATACTCGAAAAAACAAACGTATTTTATGGCACTATAATATATACCTATATATGTAAAGACGTATAGAGGTTATACATGAAGATCAAGCGTCAACGAATCTCACGATAAATAAATAAGTCTGTCTGTTACCACTCACTAATTTAATTTGAAAGATTTCCTATTTTTTATCGCCTACATTTTACGCAAGGAAGATGGCTGTCATCACAATTCACATAATAATTCTTTCGTTTCATAGTTTGGTCTTATGGATGATCGAATAATTTTATATGCTATCGATCTTGTTTTTATAGTAAAACAAACGTTTCTTATCTTTTATAATAATCCGAATATATAGATGAGGATAATATAATAGGTCTTTACCTATGAAATTGCCGTTCTGCACTACTGGCCATTTCAAATCAAAAAAAGTTTTGTTTGGCTAAGAATTCTAATTTTAAATTAATTTTATTTTAAAAACATGGAATTTTTTTCCAATAGTAGTCATTCGTTTATTGATTAGTGTTACATTTTCATCGCATTTCAATCTTTTTTGTCATTATTTATACGTTAAAAATTCGAGTAATTATGGAATGTACCGTCGTGGCAGCAACGCGGCACAAGCGGAGCGCAACATCAACGACGTTTACGGAGCTAACACTACAAACCAACGCACCACATTTTATTGGTTTGCTTGCTTCCGTTCTGGGAATTTCGAACTGAAATATGAACCTCGCGGTCGTCTGAAGACTTTGGTCGACAATGACGAATTAGAGGCGATTGTGGAAGCTGATGATACAGAATCTACGGCTGAATTAGCAGCAGCTTTCGACGTTAGCGTCAAAACAATATTTGCGTCCATTTGCGTCAAATTGGCAAGGTAAAAAAGCTTGACAAATGGGTGCCCCACGAACTCAATGATCTCCAGCGCGAAGTACGCGTCGAGACGTACCTTCCACTGCTCAACAGACTCACAAATGACGGAATTTTGAACCGCATTGTTACCTGCGATGAAAAATGTATTCTGTTTGATAACCGCAAGCGCTCAGCAAGTTGGTTGGATCCTGGTTCAGCACCTAAACAATGCCCTAAACGAAATTTTACCCCTAGAAAAGTGATGGTCACTGTTTGGTGGTCTAGCGCCGGTGTGATTCATCACAGCTTCTTACCAAACGGGGTGAGCATTACTGCAGATGTGTACTGTGACGAACTGAACACAATGATGGAGAAGCTGGCACATCTCCAACCAGCATTGGTCAATCGCTCGTCTCCGCTGCTCCTGCACGACAACGAGCGACCTCATACTGCACAGCAGACGGTGTCTAAGTCGCAAGAACTGGGGTTGGAAGTTCTCCGTCATCCGCCCTACTCACCAGACCTTGCGCCTACAGACTACTACTTTTTCCAAAATTTGGATAACTCCTTGGCGGGAAAAAAATTCAATACCCGAAAGGCAGTAGTACCAAATGCCTTTGAAGAATTTGTTGCCTCCCTTCCAGCTGATTTCTTTAAGAAGGGCATCAATAAACTGCCTACTACGTTGGCAAAGATGCATTGATTGCATGGGTGATTACTTCGATTAATACAAATAAAAAATACATGAAAAAAAAATCGTTTAAATTTTTTCATACAAAACGGCAATTTCATAGGCCTTATTAGACGGCTAATTAATTTGAGATGTACTTATTTTCCAATAATTGTCCATGACTTTAGTTAGTTTCATTTATTAGTACATATTTTTAATATATATATTTCGAATACATTATTCGTTACAATACCGTTTTTAATGGATGCACAGAGAGTAGTCAATTCCAGATATCACCATCATTTACATATTGATCCACTCTATAACACCTTTCGACACTAAAATCTGTTTGACATGGCGCTTAAATTTACAGTCCGGCAAATCGGTAATATGTTTTGGAACTTTATTGTAAAACCTAACACTATTACCTAAGAAACTATGACTGGTTTTGCTAAATCTGAAACATGGGACGACCAGTTTGTTCTAGTATTTAGATCATGCCGGCCCTTAACAAAATTTAAGGATTAAGGATAATAAGTAATAATTGTATTAAGGATAATACAAAATTAAAATGATAAGGATTTAATGTCTAAAGGCTATTATGGAGTCGATCAGTATGTCTCACGTAGACGTCTGGAAATGACACCACTCTCTGTGCATCCACCAAAAACTTATGTAAATAACTACAGTCGAAACTGTTTATGGCGATATCGTTTAGAACAACATAATTACCGGTTATATTGACCCATAACAAGGATCCCGGGTGAATACCGTATCTCGAAAACATCACCGGTTGTTACGACTATCGGTTTTTGCGACTAAATATGAGTAGTCCCTTCGATGTCGTTATAACATATTATGAATGTCTCTATGTTTGTAAAAATATGTAGCAAATTGTTGTCCGAACCGGTGGGTTCATATGCGCCTTCTTAGGGCCTAAATTGAATAAAGCATTTTTGATTTGATTTTGTGAATATTCTATTGATTCAATTTGAAATTTTGTGATAAATACATATGTGTTTGTGATCAATTTATACTAAACAATGATTTAGTTACCAAAGGGCATGACCGAATACATAAATCACTTGGTAATATTTCAGGTATGGCAACGCGCGATTACAAACGTCGGAGAGTTGACTAAATCTCGCAGCATCGCGATGAGATCTCGCTCCACCCCTGCGCTGTGAAGATGCGCGCGAACGAGAGGCGGGGCCATGGAGTGCTACGTGCCCAACAACCCTCAGTACGGGCTGAGCGAGTGCTGCCAGGGCTGCCACGGGCTCTGCTGCGACCCGCTGCAGCCCTGCGCCTGTCTGCACAACCAGCTCAGGGACTTCTCCGACCAGTGCTGTCAGGTGCCAAATATCAATATTTTTTACCATTTAAAATATTAACTACATCCTAATTAGAGTAAGCGAGATCGATTATCGACATTTTTGATTATAAAAAACTGATTTGTATATATATTGTTTGTTACTAGCGGGCCCGGCGGACGTTATCCCGCCTTGATAATAAAAAAAAACTTTTGATAAATTATATACCTAAACCTTCCCCGTGGATAATTTTATATACTGGTGAAAACCGTATGAAAATTCAATAGTTTTGAGTTTATCGGGAACATACAGACAGACGGTGCTAGTGGACTTTGCTTTTCAAATCAAATCAAAAATACTTTATTCAGTTTAGGCCCTAATAAGGCACTTATGAACGTCAAAGACTACTACCGGTTCGGAAAACAACCCAGTTTTCGAGAAGAACCGGCAAGAAACTCGATATATAATATATAACTCGCTTAATAATATTAAATGAATGAGGATTATGCGATTTCGATTGTGAACACTTGAATTGGACACCATTTTGATCAACGTAATTTCAAATCCTGCAATTTAATTGAGGTAAGCGAGTACAATTATCGATATTTCCGATTGTCGAAAACTGATTAACAGATTTCCATTAATACTATTTGTTATTATATCATGAATTAATTATGATGTAGTATTATGGACAATCTTAGACGTAAATGAATACGGATTATTTAATTTTGTTTGTAATCCTCGCGCAATCATAATGACTACATCGTTTTGATGGATGTTGTTTCAAACCTTGCAATAAGCTGATGATTATGTTAAATAATGTTTCCCTTAGGATAAAATCATAGTGAAGGTCGCTTTGGCTACCTACCACATATAAATTAAAATTTTCTCATCACACGCGTATAGATGTGTTTCTGTAATTGCGCATTAAAGTCGGTTCTTCTCTAGGATTCACATGCTTACTATCTAGATCACAATGTAATTTCTTTATTTTTGATATGTGTATAAATTACTACATGTGAAAATAAACGTACAAATTGATTGAAGTTATCCGAAATGCTCTCCGTGATTGTAAATACTAGAGCAACCTGGAAGGGCTGTTGTCCGTTACAGCATACACAACGTTCACGTCTTTATCGATTACTTCTTTAATTAGGGATACTTTGAGAGACTCTAAATTGTCTGAGCTTTAGCCAAGGCAATCACCTCCAAAAGTTGGCTTATTAAGTATACGTTGGGGGTAGGCTTTTTGTCGAGATGATGAAATTGATTCGAAGGTTCTAGTTTTATATAATAGATTTAACAAAGAACTTAATGTTTTTCCTATAACTTATAGAGAATGTAAAAAAAATGCATAGCAAATTGACTTCTTATACCTATGAGGAAACTAAAAGGTTTGTTATAAACTAGGGGCTGACGGTATCTATACTCTCATTGTCACCAGAAATTAACGGTCCTTATATTCCTTATTAAATACTACAATAAGCCCACATACTCAAAATTAACCTAACATTTCACCTATTTCACTTTTCTTTCATCACTATACAAGATAGACACCTATATACAATTTTAAATAATTGTGTTAAAAAATAATTGAAGATAACGCAAGAGTTCCTGTTATTCGGGGGGTGGATGTTATTGGCTATGATACAATTAGTTCTATTAATGCAGCTAATACCGTTCAATTTTATCTTGTACAATTTTTTGATTTAAAATAAAGTTTTTTGGGTCGCTTGGGTTTTCAAAATAAATGGGTCGGCTCGTCCGGAGTAGTACCACCCTCTCACAGAAAATCGACCTGAAGTGCCAGTGCTTCCTCCCCCTTCCTCCCACCTCTTCCCCCCGAACACAAGTTGGCAACGCATTTGCGACTCCCCTGGTGTTGCTAATGTCTATGGACGGCGGTGATCACATAACATCAGGTGACGCTCCTGTTCGTTTGCCTCCTATACTCCACGGGGACTCCACGCACTATTTTTTCAATTTATTAATTTCTCGCCTGTCTGAAATATTTCGCTGTTTATTGAACAAATAAACTCGCATCTAAGCATACCTCATTAGATGTATTTGATCTTCGAGCTTTTAAATACAAAGGACAATTAAACGCATTTTATTTCGACAACTATTTTAAATACATTCAGTAATTATACTTCAGTAGTATTTAGTATGCTTTATAATGTTCTATATTACATTTGCTATGTTGTTTTCTTTAGGGCTTAATTTTAGTTTTTATCATTCATTTAATTTTAAGTATTTCATCTATTCTCCTATTTAAGGTTCAACATTGAATCAGCACATGTTATAAAACAAAGTACTCACATATTATAAAGTGCCACGTCTGTCTGTCTGTCTGTTCGCGATAAACTTAAACACTGTTGAACGCATTGGCATGCGGTTATCACGAATAGATATTATAAAATCATTAATGAGGAAGGTTTAGGTATATAATTTGTTATATAATTATTATTATTAGGGCGGATAACATCCGCCGGGCCCGCTTCACTATATCTATACTAAGATTATAAAGAGAAAGTTTGGGAGTTTGTGACGTTGTAGGGGGTAATCTCAGGAACTACTGATCCGATTTTAATTCAGTGTTAGATAGCTCATTTATCGAGAAAGGCTTATATATCATTACTCTAAAACCAATAGGAGCGGAGCACCAATGATAAATGTTTCAAAATCGAGGTTTTTTTTCCTCTTGAGAGCGTTAGCCCAAAGTAGCTATTCCACGCGGACGAAGTCTTGGGCAGAGGCTAGTGTTATATAAATTAACTTTTAAATACTGTTAGTAGTATAAGTTTTGCCAATGTGTTAACAGCTCTTTGGGCTTCAATCTAGTAATCTTTTTCATTATTTTTATTGTATTATTTATCTGGCTGTTGACTGATTAAATAAATATTGTCAAAAAAGTCCCAATATAGCTCATATTAATAAAGCACTGTTTTATCTTAGCCAAATTTTTTTTCAGGAACTATGAAAATGCCCAGGTTTAAGTCCATGAGCTTGGAGTCCCGTATCCTAATTTAACATTATTTTGCCAATACTTGAATTTTTCCTTTACGTCCACTACATTTTTAATGAAATAAGCTTATTTTTTAATATGACCGAAAATATTCTTATTCACAATGAATTTACACCTTACACCTTACACGCCGGAAGACCACGTCCTCTACCCTTCCACCTCTCCCCTTCTCCCTTCCCTTCCTCTTCCTATTCCCAAACACAGCATGGCAACGCTCTTGCGACTCCCCTGTGCTGCAAGTGTCTATGGACGGTAGTGATCGCTTAACATCAGGTGACCCATCTGTTCGTTTGCATCCTATGATATAAAAAAAAACCTTTTTCTTCATGAAGCTTAAATTAGATTTAAAAGGTGTTACGGAACTTATGGTCCGACTAGATATAAGTAAAAAGGTGATAATGTCATAGCTATATACATATAGATAAGTATATTTTCTGACACGGTCTGTATCTTAAATGGTTTAATGTAATTTAATACTATGAGATGTTAATTTTGCCATAAGGCGTTATATTAGGCTGCATAATGTATAAGTATGGCATCGTTAAATCAAATGTTTTCTAATACGCAATTAATTAATTCGTTTTTTAATATAATTAGATAAGGTTTCATTATTCTTCCAGTCAGAACTTTTATCTTAATGTCTAAATTAATTTCTTAATTCCACTCGCTTCATTATTGGATGTAAATACATTTAATATTACACGTCTCTTTTCATCATGTGGTTATGATATGTTTTTTTTATGTCATTGCTAGCAAACGAACGGGTAGCCCACCTGATGTTGAGTGACCGTCACAGTCCACAGACACTAACAACATCAGGGGAGTTGAAAGTGTGTTGCCAGCCTGTGTTTATGAGAAAGTGAAGAGGGGGAGGGGTGGTGGGCATTCGGTGCTCTCACTGACCGAACGAAACAACATTTGATTGAAGAAGGCGTTACTTTGCGGAAATCCATCATTATATTAGAATAGACGCTACTTTGCATTTCCAGGCGGAAATGCAAAGTAGCGTCTATTCTAACGAACGAAACAACTGCAAATACAAGCACTGTTACTTCATGTCGGCTTTCTATGAGAGGGTGGCACTACCCCGGACGAGCCGACCCATTCATGCTGAAACCAGTAATAGCTTCAGCGTAGCTCTACCACCTACAAGATACGTAGATACATACTAAAGGGAAAAGGGAATAGTACATACTTGTATGTAACGTATGATTGTTTCTTCTGATCTCATATGTTAATCTAGTGATTGAATTAAAAATCGAAGAGCTTTAGCAAAATTCGACGCTGGGAACAAACTAGCAGTTATTGGATATTACGTTTTGGTTCGTAGGGTGTGGTTGGTACCACATACTGATATAACTGACCTCAAGACTGCAATCATCTGTTTATTTATTCATTTAATATCTACTTATTTGCTGTTTCAAAGTATAAGACAATATTTATATCGTTTATTGAACAGCAGGAAAACGAAAACTGTTGCCCGGACAATGGCGGAGAACTAAACGCTTTAAGCGAAACGATAGCGCAGTGCGATGTTCTTGGAGAAGACGTGAGCGCTGGCGACGGCTGGACATCAGAAGACATGGGTTCCTTCTCCCTACCACCGTTGGAACTGGATCCTCTGCCATCACTGTTCCCGTTCTCGCCCTGCCCCGGATATAAGTAAGTACTGAATTCTTTTTCTCCTTAGTGTACGTCCAGAGTGGACGCTATAATCGAGCGTCGAGCGTAGCGTCGTTTTTTGTCGTGTGCGGCGCGTTCAGCGCCTAAGAACGACGCTCGCGCGCTATTCAGGACACTCGCATATTAATGCATATGTTTGAAACGAACGCCGGACGTGACGCCACGCTCGACGCTCGATTGTAGCGTCCACTCTGGCCGTACACTTACTTTTATCCCACCTAGGTAGGTAGGTACAACATATTTTCTGTTTCCACTCTCCCCTGCCAGATATCATCTCAGTATTCACATCTTTTGCAATGATATGTTCATTTTTCACACAATCCATCCATACCTTTTCAGTCTTCCTTTACATAATAAGAATGTAAATCTATCGTGTCTGTACTTTTTAGATATTTGTGAAAAAAAATTGATGCGTCAAGAATAAGTAATAAAATATATTTCAATCATTTTTAGAAATGTTTGTCTATCTGTCTGTCTGTTTGTATAAACACGAATCACTCCTGAAATACTGCTTTCATGATAATGAAGATCATAAAGCATATCCTCGATTAACTTTTATTCTTTGTTTCATTAAAATCGGTTCACTCTATCAAAAGTTATTGTAATTTTAATGAGGACGCGACTTAAGTACTAGAGAAAAGTACCTAAATAGTAATTAGACTTCTTAATACATTCAGATGACTTTATTAGTCATTGTTCTGTACATCAGATTCCACGCGGACGAAGTCGTAGACACAGCTAGTCTCATAGTATGTCCGTACAATGCTAACCTATTCCTCCTGAAATTACCACGACTCTCTTACCTGCATCTAAATGTTTTATAATTGTTTTATACTATGTAATGATTTCTTCTGTACGTGTGTATGTCACTGAACTCATCCTAAACGGCTGGACCGATTTTGATGAAATTTTGTGTGTGTGCTCCAGTGGATCCGAGAATAGCTTAGACCCGGTGGGTGACGCTGCGGTTGAGTTTTAGGATTTTTTTTTTATTATCAAGACAGGACAGCGTCCGCCGGGCCCGCTAGTATCTTTATAAATACTCATTAAAATTGTATATATTTTAAATAAACATTTATACTATAATAAACCCCCGAGGTATTTAATACATTTAATTGCATAAGTAAAGCCAATATATTGATCAGAATCGATTAATAAATATTTTTGTCATAATATCCAAAAAATAGAGATTTTTATAAAATATATTACCTTTAAGAGATAGGCATATCTCAGTTGTCACATGCAGCTTTTTCACTCATTAGTTGCGGCTCTTCCTTAAATAAATAAATAGAATGTTTAGTGTACACACGGAATATTATCTATCAACTTCCCTTGTACGAGACGAGGAAACATTTTTGACACACAGGCCTATAGAAAAGAGGCACATTTTTAGAAAGCAACTTGTAACTATTCGCTCGCCAAAAACCCATTAAAACATAAAAGTAAAACGAGAGCTAAGCTCAATATTATGATATATGCCTTACCATATTATGTTTTCTTTTGTTAAATATGTACTTATTTAATCAAATGTCATTACTCCCAGCAGGAATAATACAGGGGAGTGCCGTGAGAGGGGTGGTGGCGACGCGGCAGATGTCCTCCTCTCGCTAAAACACGCTGTCGTCCATGGCGACTGTTCCTCCGAAAACGTGCACCCCCAGGTATATTCCCACCTCTTTCACACGCTCTCGCGAAACGATTAGTTAATAAAGGACGGTTATATTATAATGGTGCTTTAGCCCGGTCACGATGTCTCGTTCTAACATCAATGGATTTGTATTGCAGTCTTTGTCTAACTATAAAGGGGTGGTTTCGGGAAAAATTGTAAAGGAAATCTGCTGTAAGTCGCGACGAGCTTTCATTAGGTTTCTATTTGAAATTATTGTAATTAATATGGTATCAAGTTACGCAAGGATTTTGTTTTTCTAAGAACATTCCCGCGGAGAGCTTTATATTTATTTTAATAATTTGAATGAAATAATATACGAGTGTGAAGTACAAAAGTTCCTTAAATTGTAAAAGTTAATAAGTTATATTGTCGTACATATATTATAACATAAAAGTGCATTTTATAAAACAATTTGACAAACATATAAATTGTGTTTAGGTTTTTTTTTTCATTTCAAAAATATCAGGACTATTTATCTTGTTTTTTTCTTCTTGTTTATTTATTGAATTAAGTCAAAACTATGCTGGGTGTTACTAATTTATGAATGCATTAAAAATTAATAATAAGACAATGAATAATATTAATAAAAACAAACAATAATATTAACGTAAAAATATTTCAATAATCATTTTATTAATGAAATTCTAAAACAATACAATTTTTCTTTTAATTTAGCTTTAGAGACATTTCTAAGATGATTGATAATAAATTTTAGAAGGACATTTAAAAAGGTATTACACTTATGTAAGTATTTTAGTTCTTTTAGAGGCAATTAAGTATTCAGCGGATGCAATGCATTGCATGAAAATTGCAAGTAAAAGCAAAATCCAGTGTTATTTATATGGAAAATTAAAATCAGGATGAGCCACCTCTTAGTAATAATATGAAGAGCTCAAACGTTACCAGATTTTTTTTTGTTATTTTGGACGCTATTTTCGTGTTGAGTAAAGAAAAAGAATTAAAAGTTTTTCTCGGCCCACCCTAGTGGGTATATATAAGGGATTTCTTCGAGTAAAAAAGTGGCAATGAGGTACTGTTTAGATAGGTATCCAGGTTCTGAAATGAAGAGTTTTATTTAATTCACAAACAAGGGGTACAAGAGAATTACAGAGATTTTTATTATTATCTTGATATCCACTGATAATTTGACGTAAACGACAACTATTATTTGTACTTACGTATTAACGCCACCGCAGTTTCTTTGATTCGCAAGTCTAACCTAATCGAACAGATACGGAAAAATTGAAATAAATAAATAGTCCATTTATACACGGCAAGATATCAATGACAGTGTCCAGGTGTAGATTGTCTGCACTAGATCAAGTTTATTTATTTATTGTAGCACAGCAAAATGACTGCACTATGCCTGATGGTAAGCACAGTACAATCCAAAAACAATGACGACCACCGAGTGACACACTATCCATCGCCAGTCACCACTGTCATGCCGGCCTGCAAAAAGCTGGATATGCACACGCTGATCCCGAAACGCGATCCGCAGAAGCGAATCACTATGACGGGTTTTTTCGCCATATACATGGTGGTTGCGACCCAGTCAGGTTGTAAAACCCAACCACCCCGCTTTCACCATTGCCTCATTCATTCACCGTACGTTATTCAGCAGGGTGCACCACGTGCAGGTGAGCTTGGCTTGGGTGTCTCAAGTCTTATGATGTTATTCGACACCCCTTACACCTCAAAACTTCCGTTGAGGTGGCGTTAATAAGTAATTCGTTCGGGATAATGTAATTGACATCGTCCGTCACGGTTCGGTTGGGTTACTTGCGAAGTAAAGACAGCGCGAGCCAGCCGCTTCAGCCAGCCCCATTATTTATTCTATGGTATAATGTAGGTGATGATGAACGGTAATGGTGGATATCCTTACTATGAACACTACAGCAGCGCGCCTCTCTTTCCCACCATGAGTGTTAACGTATCGATGAATATGACGATGCACGGATGTCCACCCGATCAGATCTGTTCACAGGTATATTGATTTGACCGATTGTCGATAGATTTTAAGCTTTGTAGGCACTGTCTGAGTAAAAATCTAATTAAACGTTAGATGGCAAGGAAATTTTTATCACATAACGTTACCTTTATTATATTTTTAACGACCAATCTTCTCAATTCTTTTTATAATATAGAACGCAAACGAACAAGTGGGTCACCTGATGTTTAGTGATCACCACCGTCCATAGGCACTAGCAATATCAGGGGAGTCGCAAGTCCGTTGCCAGTTTATGTTTGGGGAGAGAGGGTGTGGGAGCGTAGGTGGTCTTCCAGCGCTCTAACTGTCTGAACGAAACGTAACAATGCATCTTATTACATCTTATATTCAATTACTTTTCGTCGGTTTTCTGTATGCCACCCATGACCTATTTGACCCATTCATGCTGAAACCAGTAATATTTTCAGCGTGACTCACCATTTACAAACATACATTATTATTGCTATTGTAGGTTAGGCAATAATAATAGAAGTGTCTTGTGATAATTAATTACAATGTTTTGACAAGATGGCGGCCCTTGTGTCGGAACTTTGCAGGGAGTTTTTTGGCATCTCAGAGCTCATGCTCCGTGATATTATTTCCATCCAGTTCACTTGTGCACAATAACCGCAAAATTACGTAAAATGCCACCAATGTTACAGAACATAGAGTCAATTAACACACAAGATTATGAACAAAATATAAAAGCTACTAACATGACAGCCTAACCTCCCTATGTAGACTTTGGTGCCAATTATTTTGTTCTATTATTTGTTGAAAACCTTTTCAATCGATTTCAAAAATTTGATTATATTTTTTTTTATTGCGTAAGTGATATTTTCAAGGGACAGTTCTACACAGAATATTAAAATAGAGCACTCCTCCCCAGGTCCAATGGAATCAAAACGCTTCGTCGCCTTCAGTGAACGTGGTGTACCCACAAACACAAAACGTAAATGTGGTCAGTCCAACCCCGTACCCGTCCGCTACGTACTCTTTCACAGCCGACTTTCGAACACCTAATCAATCAGACCCTTTAATTACTGCATCGTCAACATTCAAGCCAATCCTGCAGAACCCACAAAAATCAAACCCTAATTACTCGATATTCCAACAAAAACCGAACTTCGCGAACCAGAAGACGTTGGTGAAGAGGCCACAGTCGAAAGTGTTTGTACAGGATAATCAGAAAGAACAAAATAACGGGTACATATATAACCATCAGGCACAAATGCATCCACAGGAGTACCAGTATACGACGTGCGTGAATTCTGGAAAGGTGCAGGTTAGTTTCCATTATTGAAGTGAAACTTCTAATGCGACTTCCAACAAGGTTGCGTTAAACGTTTAACGCTACCATGGAGAGGGTATGAAAGCACTGTTGCGTTAAACGTTCAACGCTCCTGGGGAGGGGGAATAGAAAGAGAAGAACAGAAGACAAATAATCAAACATTTCGTATCTTACTTTAGTTATCATAATCCCATTGTAAATGTTATAGATTTGAATATTTCTCCACTCGAAAATGATAATTAAAAGATGCGATCAATTGTTAATTGTAAACAATGTTAACAATGTTCTTAGTGAAACAATATGATTTCACTAAAAGTCAATTTCTACCCCCTTCCTATTTTCATTTTCACATTACGAAGTTTCACTTCATCCGCGTGGAGGACTCCACGCCCTTTTTTTTTTTTTTTTTTGTTGATAGCTGTGCCCGCGACTCCGTCGGCTTGGAAACTAATGTAAAAAGACGTAAAAAGACAGTGACTACTAAAATCATATGAATGTATTAAGTCTTTACTTATCTACGTTTCTCTCGTACTTAAGTCGCGTCGTCATTAAAATTACAATAACTTTTGATAGAGTGAACCGATGATAATGGAATTAAGACTAAATGTTACTCTAGAATATACTTGACGATTTTGCGATAATCGCAGTACTTTAGAAGCGATTCTTATACAAAAAAACAGTCAGACATTTTTTTAAATGATTGAAATGTTTTTTATTACTTATTCTAAGACACCTGCAACATTTTTTTTTAATCTAAAAATTACGGATACTTCACATTTACATCTTCATTATATGTATAGATAGATTAACCAGTGGCTGCATTGGTGTTAATGTAGGTATAATTGATGTATCCCTCGGAAATATTACTCTATCTGGGTGAAAGATACCTTACTGTCGCTTAGAAAACAACACATTGTAAGTCAATTTGACTTATTTTATAGAGTAGTGAGAAAATTGTTTTTTATTGCATTATATTGCATTTATCTTCATGCAGTAAATAGTGATTTGAAAACTGGTTTCTTATTGGTTGAAACGTTCGAAATGTGATGAGTAGTTTGACGCGTCATGAGAATATTTATCAAATGAAATTTAAAAGTAAAAAAGTGCCGATTTCGACTTCATTGGTGTAGTTTGCTAAATCACGCTGTCTATTTTTGTACTTTTATTGTAGTAAGCAAAATTTTATAATGATCGGTTGAGTACTTAAGATATGAAAGCGTAACAGATGAAGAAATTTACTTTCGACTTTATTATAATACTAGCAGGCCCGGCAGACGTTGTCTTGCGTTGATTATAAAAAAATCCTTGATAAATTATGTATCAAAATGTTCCTCACGAATCAGTTTATCCACTAGTAAAACCGCATGAGAATCCATTTAGTAGTTTTTGAGTTTATCGGGAACATACAGACAGACAGACATGATAGGGGACTGTGTTTTATGTAGTATAATGATTAAAAGGATAAAAGGAGATATTGCAAGGATTGGATTCATCGGTTTTAGTTTACCTAGTTTTCCTATGTAATTTTTTCGATCTTCTAGCATGTTCTCTATTGTAACTTAATTTCCAAGTTAAATCTATTTTCAATACTTGCTGCTTATTCTTCAATGAAGTGTTGATTTGCGATATAAATTGTTTTTATACACGTTGCTCTGTATAGCTTTCGAAATACTTTTTCTTCTCTCTACTGTCTATACTAATATTATATTATAGAGCTGAAGGGTTTGTTTGTCTGGTCGAAGGCGCTAATCACAGGAACTACGGGTCCGATTTGAAAATTTATGTCAGTGTTAAATAGCTCATTTACCAAGAAAGGCCATAGGCTATATATCATCACGCTAAGGCCAATAGGAGCGGAGCAACACTGAAGGATATTTCAAAATCAGGGCTTTTTTCTTTTGAGAACGTCCACTGAGTGTTAGCGTTAAGCCAAAGTAATTATTCCACGTGGTCGAAGCCGCGCACACAAACTAGTCTATATATAAATAAGCAGTAGAGAAAACGGTTAAGAACGTCTCCCTTCTCTGTTTCTCAGACGATTTTCTTAATTCTTTCTTTGTTTTTCACTGGAGGTGTATTCGTATTTATAAAATCACAGGTGGGAGCGTTAAGTGGTTGTTCAGATAATGACGAACAGAAACCGAACCTTTGCCGTATATGTGGGAAGACGTACGCAAGACCCAGCACTCTGAAGACGCACCTCCGGACCCACTCCGGCGAGAGACCTTACAGATGTGGTGATTGTAATAAGAGCTTCTCGCAAGCGGCCAACTTGACGGCACATGTTAGGACGCACACTGGACAGAAACCTTTTAGGTAAGTTTATATACTAACACTAGCGTGCCCGGCGGACGTTATCATGCCTTGATAAAAAAATATCTTAAAATTCAACCGAAGCGTCACCTACCAGGTCCAATACTGAATCTAAACCAGTGGTGCTTAACATTTTTTTTTCTTTTTTTTATTGTAGCACAGCAAAGTGACTACACTGTGCCCGATGGTAAGCACAGTACAATCCAAAAACAATGACGACTACCGAGAGATGCGTTATCCCTCGCCGGTCGCTGCTGCTATGCTGACATACGTAAATGTATCTTCACGTTACGCTTGAAGGAGCCCATGTTATAGGAGGGAACACACTGACCGGGAGATTGTTCCACAGTTTCACGGTACGCAAAGATAAGAAGTTACGAACTCTTTAGTTCGTGCCCAGATAGGATTTGCCGTAAAACTATGGCTCCAAAGCCCAGCACGCTTCTTTTTTTTAAACGGGCCACAAATACGTTTCACTGACGGTGTCGCGAGCTCAAACTACAAATGATTGACCGGTAAAACAAGCTTGGTATAACCCTTATATCATAAAGAACGCAACGCGGGCGGGTTATCTGTTATCTATTTAATTTACTCAGCGTGCTCATAGTTTTTCTGATGGGCACGAAATTTAAAATAATTGAAAATAAAATATAACCGGGTGGGTCAACTACAAAGGCCGCAGGTTGAGCATGGCTGATCTAAACCATTGAATAAACGTGAACACTTAAAAATTTTTTTAATCTAATATCATAATTACTAGTCCGGTGAGGCTATTAAGACCTTGATTGGTCAGTTCGAAAAAAAAAAAAAATATTATAAAATCCATTATCATAAAATCTGTCCAGCCGTTGAGGGCGAGTTCAGTCACATTCACACAGACAGAGGAATTATATATATAAAGATAAAAATAAAATTGTGTGATTTTATGAAACCATGATGCAAGTGAAACTTTTATTCGGAACGTAGGTATTCTCGGAAAATTATCCGATTTAGGGTATTAATATCACGACTTTAATTTGAAATTAATAATTGGAAAATGGGAGTGATAATGGGAAATCAATAGTAGAGAAGATATCCAACTATACATTTTAATTGAGCACAATATTTATTTTTGAATTACATTTTGAATTAAGCCATGGGCGCCGCCATATTGGCTGGTCTACCGTGCGCCTTTCACTTTACGCCTACTCCGCGTGTCTGTAATGCGACATGCGATAGACGGACGAAAAAATTTGTGGCGATGTAAAAAAACGTTTCACTTTAATAATAATCATTAAAGTTATCAAAACGATGACGGCTTATCTTGAAATTGCAAATATAAAAAAAATCGATTCATTATTTACGACACTTGGATTTCTTATAGAAAACCAGCGAGTCGAACCTATGACTGTTCATTGTAAGTGTCCAAATAGTTTAAGCACACGTTCTATAACAACATATTTTTGCTAAATTTCATGTGCACGAAGTCGCGGGTAACAGTTAATCTAAAATAGAATAACCTAAATTAATTTTTAAATAATCAGCTATCTGCCAGTGAAAATTGCGTAAAAATAGGTCGAACCGTTTTGAAGATAGCACTGCGGGTGAAGCCACGGTTAACAGCTAGTCTAAATTAAAATAAACTAAATTATTTGTTTTAATGTCGATATCCTCCGGTGAAAGTCCCTAAAAAATCGGTCGAACCGTTTTGAGGATAGCACTGCGGGGGAAGCCACGGTTAACAGTTAATCTAAATTCATCATCATCATCTCAGCCTATAGTCGTCCACTGCTGGACAAAGGCCTCACCACACGTTCTCCACAGCGTACGGCTCTGTGCCGCCTGTAACCAACGGCTCCCTGCGACCTTTATAATGTCATCGGTCCATCTGGTGGGGGGCCGTCCCACGCTGCGCTTTCTGGTGCGTGGTCGCCACTCTAGGACTTTTTTGCCCCATCGCTCATCAGTCCTTCGAGCTATGTGCCCTGCCCAATTCCACTTCAACTGTGATATTCGGTGAGCTATGTCGGCAACTTTAGTTCTCCTACGGATCTCCTCATTTCTGATTCGATCACGTAGAGAAACCCCGAGCATTGCTCTTTCCATCGCTCGTTGGGTGATATTGAGCTTTCTTATGAGGCCCACAGTTAGCGGCCACGTCTCAGTGCCGTAAGTAAATATACTAAATTATTAGTTTTAATGTCGATATCCTCCGGTGAAAGTCCCTAAAAAATCGGTCGAACCGTTTTGAGGATAGCACTGCGGGGGAAGCCACGTTTAACAGTTAATCTAAATTAAAATAAACTAAATTATTTGTTTTAATGTCGATATCCTCCGGTGAAAGTCCCTAAAAAATCGGTCGAACCGTTTTGAGGATAGCACTGCGGGGGAAGCCACGGTTAACAGTTAGTCTAAATTAAAATAAATTAAATTACTTGTTATGATGTCCGTTATCTGCCAGTGAAAGTCCAGTGAAAATCAGTCGAACCGTTTTGGAGATAGCACTGTAGACGAAGCCACGGTTAACAGCTAGTATAGTACATTAATATAGTACGTTTTTAATCAATTATGATTCAAGGAGATCTTTGCCTATTACATTGAGTAATAAGAATTTGGCAATACAACAATCAAGTTACAACTTTCAAAAGATTTTGTAGAATAAAGATACGACTTCGATTGTGTCATCTTGTAAGCACTTTGACAGCTGATTTACGTAAACCTCTTTATTTTAAATACATGTATTTGAAAAATATTAGAGATAAAGATGAACAGATAATAAAAATTGGATCATTACTGAGGTAATAAAACAACAATAAAACCCAGAAATGGGCAATAGTAGCTGAACAATAGACAAAGCTAGAAAATTAACAGTTCGGCACATTTATTATGCATTTGTCAGTTATAATTAAATCCAAATAAGTCGAGCCAATCTGCACAGGGACCTGGAGATACCGTCTGTCTGGGCGCACGTAAAATCACTAGCTACCAGCAACTTTCAAAAAGCTGTGAATCACCCCAGTCCGTTAGTGGTATCCGCCGCAAATTATGAGAGCGTACCGAACGCCCCGTATTATAAAAGTCGTCCGCGAAATATTTTTTCGTTACCCCGATATCTTTCCCTTTCCCTTATCGAACTGAAACATATAAGAGTTATTGAGGGTTATATGCTTGGTACATATATATCTCAATAACTCATATAAGTATGAATATGTAGCTTAGCTCAGTTAGATCACAAATTGCATGAATCTGGTAACAACCCAAGCCGAGATGTGCCGTGCCCCTTGAACTAGTTGTCAAAATAAAATCGGCTGAGTGTCTTAAGCGCTCGCCTTAGTAGTTCGGTGAAGCTATTAAGGCTAATAGCGTAATTAGTTCGAGAAAAAAATCCAAATAATATTTAATCAACTGGTTGGGGAGTTTTGAGTGATCTTGTACTATAAGGTATCTACAGCTTTTTAGGTATATTAACATTGGTGATAAACGTATCAAAATTCATTGCATTATAGAAAACTAGCCGACCCGTGCCCACTTCGTTGGGCGGTAATACGTAAGCGTGGAATGGTTATTTTGCGCTAAAACGCAGCGGAAGCTCTGAAAAGGAAAAAAATACACCGATTTTGCAACATTCTTCATTACTGCTCCGCTCCTATGGGTCTTAGCGTGATGATATATAGCCTATAACCTTCCCTGATAAATGAGCTATAGAACACTGAAAGAATTTTCCAAATCGGACCAGTAGTTCCTGAGATTACCCCTTACAACGTCACAACGTCACAAACTCTACCTCTTTATAATATTAGTATAGATAACTATGCACAGACCAGATAGCCGCGGACAGTGATTTTATTTTATAATATTTATTGATTTCAATCAAACAATAATATGTAGTGAAATGTACGTATCGATTACTCAGGTTTTGCATGAAAAATCGTGTCTTAAAATAAATTGCGACTATTTCCAGGTGTATTTTTTTTCGACCTAACAACGCTATTTACAGCATCACCGAACGACGTATGGTATTTATGTATTTTAAATATTACTTATACCAACAGGTGTCCTATATGCGATAGAAGGTTCAGTCAAAGTTCCAGCGTCACTACTCATATGAGGACGCATTCAGGAGAACGACCTTATCAGTGAGTATTATATTATTTGCTAATATAGAATCCTCTTTATTTTTGGAATGCACAGGACTCGCTATAAAAATTGCTCCTAAGAAAAATAATAGACTATATCATTCTCTCTTCGTTGGAAGTTGTGGTATATCATTCCGATGTCCGCAAGTTCGAACCCCGGCATGTACCAACAATTTTTTCGGAATTCGCGTACATTTACTAATTTAAATTGATAACACTATCGGCTGACGGTGAAGGAAAACATCGTGAGGAATCTTGAACCTGAGAAATGTTCTTGTAGTACTACTGTGAGTGGGAAAAACTACGGATTTCGCAGAGTTTGAAATCGCCAATACGTCGTGGGCTGGCGTGGTTGTTACGCCCATACGTTCCTTCGGGAAGAGGCCATGGCCCTGCATGCATGGGTCACTTATCGGCTGAGATAATGATGATATAATTTTCTCATGATATCTTTTCTCATTCATCTTCACAGATGCAGATCATGTAAGAAGGCGTTCTCTGATAGTTCGACGTTAACGAAACATCTACGAATACATTCCGGCGAAAAACCGTATCAGTGCAAACTTTGCTTATTGAGGTATGTATGGTATAACTTTTATTGTTTACTAGATTTTGTTTGCATTTCGTATTAATGTAGATTTCATATATCCTTCGAGAACAGTACATTTTTTTAAATCAAAAGTAGTCTTTGGCCTTTTCTGTTCTCCTGGTAATATCTACCTAGTCAAAATTTTAGAGATGCGTAGTTAATAAGGTGTGAAATTGTTAACAAACATAATCACTTGCATTTATAGTATTAGTTAGGAATAGCTAGAATTTATATACTAACTGTCGCATATGACTTAGTTGGGTCGAGTTAAAGACCAATTTTCAAGGATTCGGTATCTTAACTCTACCCTCGCACTTGTTGATAGTTTATAATGTAGGTGTGTCCGCAAAAACTAGAAACTGTTACAACAAACTGGTTGTCGCATGTTTCAGAATCGGTAAAACCAGTAACAGTTTTTTAGGTAATAGTGTTAGGTTTTATAACAGAGCCCCAAAGCGTATTTTGGTGTTAAAGGGGGTTTTGGTGTCAAAAGGCTTATATAGGGTGGATCAATATATGAACGATGGTGATGTCTAGAATTCACTTCTCTCTGTGCATCCACTAAAAACGATTGTGACGTGTAATGTATTCTAAATATTATGCATATATGTTTAAAAGATATACCAGATCGACTTTCTTGCTGTTCTTTTCGATGACCGAGTTGTTTTCCGAACCAGCGGTAGTTTTGACATTCGTAACTGCTGATTTTGAAAATCATTTAATTATTTCATGAAAATTTTCTATAAAACTCTGGCCTATATCAGAATCGGAATCTACGAATATCGACACAAGCATTTCCAATGTCGAATAAAAAAGTTGTCAGTAACATTTATATAGGAGTCATGTAGTGTTTTTATATATTATTCATAATCTTTTGTTATTCGGCTCTGTATTATATGTTATGTTATATATAGTTTGGTTATCTGCACGTGAAGTGGATGGGGATAATACTACGGAGCACGAATTCTGAGATGCCACAAAAACTCCATGGAAAATTCTAACAAGGGTCACCATCTTTTTTTTTTAACTTTATTTTTGCCAACCAATCGTTTAGATTATTACTGCCATTGTCAAGTAGTTAATAGTATTACAAGTTCTTCTTCCATTCCATTTTGGCAACCAGTCTTCTAGTAGACCATCACTGCCATTGTCAAGTGAGTATCGATATTACAAGTTTCTTGATATTATTGCAATGAACTAACAAGATGGCGGCCAACTTGTTAGAACTTTTCATGGAATTGTTGTGGCATCTCAGAATTCATGGTCCGTGGTATTATTTTCCATTCACTTCACTTATGCACAATAAACAAACTATATTACATAAAACACCACCAATTTTACACAATATAGAGTCAAGTAACACAAGATTATGAATAAAAATAAAATCCACTACATGACAGACCAAGATCCCGCCAAAAACTGGGTCACCATCTTATCACAGAAAACTTGTAATGGTATTTTTACATTTGTTCTTTGGCCTCTTTATTACCAACTCGACAATGGCAGTGACAAGCAAGAAGATCGGTTGCCAAAAAAAAAGTTTTATATAATACATAGTATACATTTTCCCAGGTTTTCGCAGTCCGGCAACTTGAACCGGCACATGCGCGTACACGGCAACATGTCAGGCGGCATGCTCGGGTGACATTTGCAGAAAGGCGTCATTTCCGCCGTCTACATATAAGATTACAAGACATGACGTGAAAATTACGAATTAGTGAAATACGTGTATCAAAGATTGAACAAGAGCAAAGCGACTGCAAAAATGTAATATTCATATTAAATAAGAACAAGCTTTAGCAAAACGACAGTCTTGTCGTATATATTACAGTAATGTAAAACGTTATTACGAGTTTTTAAAATACATTACGGCTGGTATATAATTGTAATTCCACGTTTTAATGGCGATATAATATAGTTATTTTTGTTTTCGCTTTGCTCTTGTCAAAGTACGTAGGTAGGAGGGAGATCATCGAAAAGTCGCGTTCTATTACGCTGATACGACTGTTTAAGAACGTTAAACACCGAGAGGAGACTTATCAATTTGGATTTTAAAGGTTGGCAATCTTGATTGTCAATAATTATTTACTTGGAGTTTTTGGCGGGTTATTAGACTGTCATGTAGTGGCTTTTATATTTTATTCATAATCTTGTGTCATTTGACTCTATATTCTGTAATATTGGCGACATTTTACGTAATATAGTTCGGTTATTGTACATAAGTGAAGTGGATAGAAAATAATACCACGGAGACTTTCCGATACAAAATACACATAAGAGTTGTTGAGTTATGTATGCTGGGTACACATATATGTTTCAACAACTCATATATGTATGAATAGTTTAGCTTAGGTTAGCTTAGATAGGTTGCGAATTGCATGAAACAGGCAACAGCCAAGCCGAGGTGTGCCGTGCACCCTTGAGCTGGTTGCCCAAACAAAAATCGGCTGAGTGCCTTAAGCGCTCGCCTTAGTAGTCCGGTGAAGCTGTTAAGACCTTGCTAGGTCAATATAGTAGTCAGTTCGAGAAAAAAAAATATCACGGATCATAAATTCTGATATATCACAAAAACTCCTTGGAAAGTTTGAACAAGAGAGCCGCCATCTTGTTACGACATTGTAATTATAGCGAGACACTTATATTGTTATTATTCACTTTATTTTTGGCAACCTATCTTTTAGATTTTTACTGCCATTGTCGAGTAGATACTACGAGTTAGTGACGTGCGATCTTTTTAATGTCAATGATAATGTTCGAACAAGATGGTGGCTGCCTTGTTACAACTTCCAGGGAATTTTTCTGGCATCTCAGAATTCATGCTCTATATTCATGATTATATTACATAAAACACCACCAATTTTACACAATATAGAATCAAGTAGCACTAGATTATAAATAAAAAATAAAATCCACTACATGACAGACCAAGATCCCGCCAAAAACTCCTATAATATTATTATTATACTCGATTATACTCGACGATGACAGTGATAATCTAGTACAGGGGGTTTCTAAACTTTAAAGGTAACGGAAAACAAACCAAATATATTTTATCTTATGGAACCCCATATCAAATGATTACAAATAAATACTGAAATTTATATAACAACATTTGAATGCTTGCTAACTACCTACCTATTGACATAAAAGTAATGGGTCCTCGTCATATATTTTGCGTTATTTCAAAACTGATGACTTTTCAACGTCAGTTTGGGAATATTCCTGCGTATATTCTTTTAGGTATGGTGCAGATTGGTGGTGCATTCTACCAACATTATAAAAAAAAGAATGAACTAGCATCGGTTTACGAACAATAAATATATAACTAAATTACTAAAATTTTACTAATCGAATTAGTATGTCTTGACGTGGATGCTAACTATAAGACGAATGTAAATAGCGTTATAGATTATTAAGCGACTTTGTAAATATTTTTTTATATATTACCCGAGTACAAGTCGAAATCAATATAAACATGTACAATGCGATCCCCTGATCTCTTTATATTGTATTTTACATTGTTGATCTAGTCATTTTTAGTATATAGATAATTAAATTTTGTAACGAAGTTATTGAATCAAAATTAAGTCTTTGATTTCTCTTAGCATTCTTTAAAGTTTAATCTCAGTCAGTATTATTAGCAACTGTCAGTATTATAGAATTTGTAATGTACATTTTAATATGAATAAAAAAAATGAAGACTAATTTGTATTTTTTTTTTAATTTTAACAATTTAAATATCGCCATAGGTATAAAGAAAATACTGCGTATCAAAATAAATACCAAATAGGTTTATTTTTTATAGGTTAGTGTTTCATCCATTGATTTGGCATATACTATGTAAATATATGATTTAGCCGCAACCCGTCTGTTTTTTTTAATGACATAAGAGGCAAACATGAGGGTCACCTGATGTTAAGTGATCACCGCCGTCCATAGACACTGGCAACATTAGGGGTGTCGCAAGTGTGTTGCCAGTCTGTGTTTCATGGGAGAGGGAGAGGGCGGGGAAGGGGAAGTGGGTCTCCGCCGCTCTCACTGCAAGCACTGTTACTTCACGTGGGTGTTTCTGTGGGTCGGGTGGTAGTACCGGGGGCGAGCCGATCACCCATTCGTGTTGAAACCAGTAACAGCTTTAGCTTGGCTCTACCACTCTAAAAAAATCTGTTACGCGATGTAGTGCCTTACAAGATTTTTTTTTGTAAAACCTCTTACTGGTATCAATTTTTAATTTCTACGGAAATATGTACCTAATCATTTATAATCAAATTATAGACAATATTGTTTTTGTCGTTAACTTAATGTCAATTCTACTATTATATTTAGTTAACGCAATTATTTTTAACCTACTTCAAAGAAGGAGGAGCTCACTATGTTCAACTGTAGGTTTTTTATGCATCTATGTTAATCGTTATCTTCGTCAACTGTGAATCAATCAATCTTAATGATTCTTTTTTATTAGAATTGTTTAAACTCAGGGGTGTATGAAGAAAATATTCAACCCCTAAGGAGCTGGAATATCGCCTATTCAATTTTCAGCCACTTCTCGCCTGTGTATGTTCGTTAATTTTAAACCGATTTAAATGATTTTTAATTTATTTGAATTGCTTATACTTGCGGATGATCTAGTAAAAAAAATTCCAACCCTAAAATATTGCAACCCTAACGGTGAAAACTAAATGCATTAATATAACAGCGCTCATATGAACTTCACTCACTTCTCGTCGATTAATTCTAATAAAAACTTGGCACAACCTGTATTGCTACAAAAGAATAATGTATAGTGCCTTAAATCTGATTTGATGACGGAAATGACAGACAATGAAGTGATTACTCCTCAGCGGTTTATAGCGGTTATCTTGTGTTTTGACTCATATTACTCATTTTGAAGAGGACTAACAAACAACAACACTAAACAAAAAAGAAACAAATTAAGAATTAATTTACACCGATCTCATTATCACAAAACATGAGAAATAAAAAGACACTAAAAAGTGTAAGGTTACTCCAGAATTATTAAAAAACTATTGTATATACGCTATACCTACTAATGAAGTCAACACCAACTCAAATTTATAGCACTATATAAACATTATAGATTCACTCTCGCTTCCCGCGACACCTATCTATTATCTATACTAATATTATAAACAGGTAAAGTTTGTGAGTTTGTGACGTTGTAAAGGGTAATCTCAGGAACTACTGGTCCGATTTTCCGAATCACCGAAAATTCTTTCAGTGTTATATAGCTCATTTATCAGAGAAGGTTATAGGCTATATATCATCACGCTAAGACCCATAGAAGCGGAGCAGCAATGAAGAATGTTGCAAAATCGGGGTATTTTTTCCTTTTCAGAGCTTCCGCTGCGTTTTAGCGCAAAATAACCATTCCACACGTACGAAGTCACGGGCAGAAGCTATTAACTAATTATATTATCTATACTAATATCATAAAGAGGTAAAGTTTGTGAGGTTGTAGGGGGTAATATCCGGGGAGTCGGAGAAAAAATGGTAAAACGTTTCTTGCGAACGTTGCCTTAACGATGAGAGATATATGATTGAGTTCTAGAAAAAAGCTGTAGCTTGATAATGCCAACGAAGTGGGCACGGGTCTGCTAGTATTTACTATAATTCTTTGTTTTTCTACCTACTACAGATTTGAATTTGGGTTTGCACTTCAAATATATGATTAGGTAGAGCATACAATAAGGTTTTTATACAATTTTAGTTATTTTTCGCTTTTTAATTCCGTTTTATTTTTAACATTGAAGTTGGTTTAATAAAAACGAGAAATATATACCAAAATGTTATATAAAGTTATACCAAAGTAAAATAATGTAAATTTGTAGCGAGCTGTGCGTTAAATGTAGATTATTTGTATTCTAATGGTGGTAGAGCCACGTTGAAACTATTATTGGTTTCAGCATGAATGGGTCGGCTCGCCCGGGGTAGTACCACCCTCTCATAGAAAACCGACGTGAAGTAACAGTGCTTGCATTGTTGCGTTTCGTTCGGTCAGTGAGAGCGCCGGAGACCCACCTCTCTCCCCTCTCCTCTCCTTTTCCCTCCCCTAACCCTTCCCTCCGAAAGATGGCAACGCACTTACGACTCCTCTGGGGTTGTTAGTGTGCATGGATGGTGGTGATCACTTAACAGCAGGTGACCCAACTGTTCGTTTGCCACCTATGACATAAAAAAAAAAAAAAAAAAAACATTTATAGACATTATTGCACTTGAATACAATTACTAAACTAACTACAAGTTGACGTGAAATAAAAAAATCATAATAACTGTGATAATATGTTTGTAGGAGATTCGGCTCACTACTTAACTAGAAGATTCTAGACTAACACGGACAGCGTAATAATAATACTCGGAATGCGTAAAAAAGACAGTTCTTTTAAAATGATCATAAAAGGTATTTATACAGACACGCGACATTTCATTGATTTGTTCTATTGTTTAAGCAACATTCTATTTACAATATTTACAAAAGTTTCAGCCAGCCTGCCAAAGAGGATGACATTCTCGGTAGCTACATGTTGAAATCTCGCCAAAAACTTTGAAATTTCTTAAAATATGGCGACAAAAATATGTTGCTAATTTTTTTTAAAGTCGCGAGTAGTTCAATTCTTATGCTGTAATTAAAATTCGTTCAAAGTATATTCGAGAACTAAACTAAATCGAAGCTTGATTTTATTGTCATATTTACTTGAATTTTTTTTTAATGTAGTACGGCATATTGACTGCACTATGTCTGATGGTAAGCACAGTACAATACAAAAACAATGGCGACCACCGAGTGACTCACTATCCATCGCCGGACGCCGCTGTCATGCCGGCCTGTGAAAAGCTGGATATGCACAGGCTGATCCAGAAACTTGACCCGCAGAAGCGGATCACTATGACGGGCTATTTCGCCATATACATGGTGGTTGCGATCCAGTCAGGCTGTAAAACCCTACCATCCCACTATCGCCATTGCCTCGTTCGTTATTCAGCAGAGTGCACCACGTGCAGGTGAGGTTGGCTTAAGTGTCTCAAGTCTTATGATGTTATTCGACACCCCATATGAATATATTTTGAAATGCATATAAATACGATTTTTAACATGCAATATGTTATTTTTATCATAATAATGCGTTTCATGGTTTTTATTTTGCTATAAACTACTACAAAATCCTAAATACTTTCACAGGTGTTAAACAATACCCACAAACAATACTTACCTAAAATATTTTTCTCAATATTTTTATTTTTCTTATTTTTTTTTTTTAAGCCTAATTAGGACTATGCTTTATCTGTGTCATCGTCAATTCTCTGTGATCATTTGTATTCTGTGTATATGTACAAATTTGACATTTGACAGAGTTTCATAAATCGTAGTTTCTCTGTAGATACACATAAATTTTATGCAGAAAAGAAATTTACACTTATGACAATTCTACTGCACTTCTTAACTTAAGCAATAGATAATACAGTTATTTATAAAGCCACTACGTCTTAGTGGCTAATCTCACGTTCCGTATATATTACGGTACACTCGAGGAAAGTCTGTACAGTTACATAGTGTCTGACTACGTTCGTATCATTTGATTTACTCATTTACTTTGTAAACATGGGCGACAATTCACCAGACGAACCGAGTCCGAAGCGTAAGGACTTCATTTGCGGTGTAGTTGAAGGTAAAATCCATTTTTTTAGGCCAAAAAAATGTGCGGTGTGCTATACAATATTCGTGTAGTTATATATAAGCACTCGGTTTGTAACAGAGCGAATGACCTGTATTTGACTATTACAGGCTTTTACGGTCGACCATGGACTACCGAACAAAGAAAGGATTTGTTTCAAAAGTGAGTAATATTGTAATATAACCTATCTAAATCTGTTAAAATGTGCAATATACTATGATCGTAAATATATACATAGTTATATTAAAATCGTTATTTCTATTACAACTCTTGTTCATTACAGTTAATTTTAAACAATAATCTTCATAATTATAACAAAATTATGTGTTGATTTCTTTTTTTAATACTTCTAGTAAATTGTATGTAAAAATATGCTTATGTGATTTTGTAATAGACAGAAATGCTTAATTTATGCACATTAATGTGAACGTAATATAGAATATCAGCTTTTACATTTATACTTATTACTTATTTTAGCTATTAGACTAGCTGTATAATATTAATATTAAATTATAGTACTCTGTCATTTTATAACAATTGTAGGACTACAAGGAAAAACTGGCTAAGTCACATTTACACAACTTTACAAGAAAGTCAATTTAAATTTTGAAAGCATTTTTGGTGGACTTGGCATTAGGATAAATGATTTTGAATGGAAATTTTGTATGTTATATGTATTTGAAATTGTTTTATGTATAAAATATGCCTAATAATAATAACTGACATGGTTAAGTCACAGTTTTACAGAGTTATCATTAAATATTATAAAACAAAGTCCTCTGCCGTGTCTGTCAGTCAGTTTGTGATAAACTCAAATACTACAGAATGGATTTTAATGCATAGATAAAGTTTTTTTTAATTATCAAGGCAGGACCATGTCAGGCCGGCTTTCTAGTTCACAATTAAAGAAGAAATACAACAACAAAACAAATTTGATACACCACATTTTACACTTATTTTGATATTATGAAATGAGTATTATTATGGTCATAAACTACAAAAAAATAAAAAATAATACTTAGTAATTTTTTCCTTTACTTCTTTAATTGCCATTATATGCTATTAGCCTCTGCCTGCGACTTTGTTCGCATGGAATAGTTACTTTGGGCTAAAGCTAACACTTAGTGGAAGCTCCAAAGAGGAAAAAATATCCCGATTTTGAAACATTCTTCATTGGTGCGCCGCTCCTATTGGTCTTAGCTTAATGATATATAGCCTATAACTCTTCTCGATAAATAAGCTATATATCACTGAAATAATTTTTCAAATCGGACTAGTAGTTCCAGAGATTACCCACTACAATGTTACAAACTCACAAACTTTACCTCTTTATAATATTAAGTATAGACTTTCAGTTATTCTGCTCTAAGGTAATATGATATTCTGTATCACATTACAATCTATAACATTGGCATGATAATGAAAATAGTATTATTTGTTTCCATTGTTATTTATAAGTTTCAGCAAAATAGGATCCTCTCCCTTTCACACCTATTGTTCCTTTCATAATTTAAATTTGTTCTTATGTTATGATATCACTGGCTGATCATTGTCATCTATACATATAATAAAAATGAAGTATCTGTATGTAATATTAAATTAAAATTTTTTTACTGTTTGGATACGAAAGTACACACAATACTGATAACAAAAATGCAATTTTTAAAATGTTTGTCTGTCTGTTTATTCCGGGTAATCTCCGAAACGCCTGGACTGATTTTGACATCAATTTCACTGGCAGATAGCTGAAATTACAGCAGGTTACTTAGGCTACTCCAAATTAGACTAGCTATTAACAGCGGTCTCGTCTGCAATGCTATCTCCAAAACGGTTGGACCGATTTTCACGGAACTTTCACCAGCTGATAACGGACATCATAATTTAGTCTATTTTAATTTCGACTAGCTTTTAACTGGGGCTTCACCCGCAGTTCTATCTCCAAAACGGTCCGACCAATCTTCACGAAACTTTCACTGGCACATAGTTGACCTTATAAAAAGTAATTTAAGCAATTTTAGTTCATACTAGCTGTTAACCGTGGCTTCGCCCGAAGTGCTATCTCCAAAATGGTTAGACGGGTCTTCACGAAACTTTTATTGACAGATATCTGACCTTATTAAAAGTAATTCGAGCAATTTTAGTTTATACTAGCTGTTAACCGTGGCTTCGCCCGTAGTGCTATCTCCAAAACAGTTCGACCGATCTTTACGAAACTTTCACTGACAGATAGCTGACCTTATAAAAAGTAATGCAAGCAATTTTAGTCTATAATAGCTGTTAATCGTGGCTTCGCCTACAGTGCTTTCTCCAAAACGGTTACACCGACTTTCACGGGACTTTCACTGACAGATAGCGAACCTTATAAAAAGTGATTGAGGTTATTCTATTTTAGGCTAGCTGTATAGTAGACAGTAGATTATATGTAATGTACACGTTACATGTTACTTTTAGTGGCGTGCGCGTCGTACTTACAATTGTCTTTAAAGATTATTTCTATAATTGTGCCTATGTCTCACAATTTTATAATTTTTTTATACGATTTTTAAAAAACGCGTGCGGATCTTCACGTACATCTAGTTATTAATATTAATAGTGGATAATCAATCATTATCTACTTACCCTTATCCTATCTAAGTAGGGTCGGCACATCATATTTCTCATTTCCACTCATCCCTGTCAGATATCATCTAAGTATTCACACCTTTTATACACATATTATTTTTTACACAATCTATTCATACCTTTTTCAGTCTTCTTCTACTCCTATATCTGTCCATTATCATGCTTAAAATTTTTATAGTTACATGGTTTCCATCTCTCATGACATGCCCATACAATACTAACCTATTACTCCTCAACTTCTCTATCACTGGTGCTATTTTCAAACGTCCTCTGATATATTCATTCTTAATCTTATCAATCCTAGTTACACCACACATCCATCTTAAAGTTTGCATCTCTACTACATGTACTTTTCTCTCATTCATCTCTTTCATAGCCCAAAAACCAGTTTTTTTTTTCGAACTGACCCACTCTATTGACCTAGCAAGGTCTTCAACAGCTTCACCGGACTACTAAGGCGATTTTATTTTGACAACTAGCTCAAGGGTGCGCCGCACACCTCGGCTTTGGCTGTTGCCTGTTCGCGACCTAGCTGAGCTACCTAAGCTATGTTAACTATTCATACATATATGAGTTGTTGAAACATATATGTGTACCAAGCATACATACCTCAACAACTCTTATATATATTTCGTATCAGATAATATTCTAAACTATTTCAGTTTGATAAGGGAGAAAAAAAACCCTTCCACTTGTATGTGTAAGCGTGTATGCGTGATGTAAGATCCCAAAAACCAGATGTATACAGCATGGCTGATCTTATAATCTTTATACACCTTCCCCTTGAGTTTTCTGGGACATTTGTGGGTCATAAGATACCCCAGACACGTAATTTAGTGTAGGATGCATAATTATTATTAAAAAGTAGATTGTAAGACAAGCAATTTCCCAGACTAAAGAAATGGGGCATGGATATGTATGTATATGCTCCGAAAGATGACTACAAGCACAGAGCGTACTGGAGGGAATTATACACTGTGGAAGAAGCTGAACATCTTACATCGCTTATATCGGCTGCTAAAGCTCAAGGGATTATATTTTGCTATGCACTCTCACCAGGCCTGGATATTACTTACAGCAGTCAGAAAGAAATAACAACATTGAAACGGAAACTTGAACAGGTTCGTCTCTTTGTGCTTTAAGAACTTTATTTTAAGTAGTCACTGCTGTCCATAACTATGTAATCAAACTAAAAAGGACTGCAGTCCTAAACCTAATCATTATACGAGGTGAAAGGTTAAATACTCGCAGTATTCTAGGATATGACACTTCATGGTCACATTTAACATATAAAATAATAATATCAGAACAAATATTAATAAATAACAAAGAGAGTCTTAGTTAAAGTTTGTTCGAAGACCTTCAAAAGTATAAACACAGTCGTAATAAACTTAGGTGCAATAACCGGTGCCGAATGCTGTAAGGGGCGACCCGGAATTAATAACCTTCGATAATACAATGGACAATAGACCCTATTGTTTTGTTCATGCTATTGGACCCTTCACTCTCAGGTGAAAGTGAAATCACTGGGTGGTCATTGACACTGCTTTAACACAGACGCGTCGAGGATTGCGTATAATTTTTCTAGATAATTAGGTCAAATATTAAGCAACTATTTTTTTAATTGATTTAGGATGAGAATTGAGTGCATAGTATCCTCTATAAATAGTGCTATTCTCTAAACTATTAGCCCGTATATTAGTACTACTGAGGACTAAAATGGAATGGAACTCATGAGGCAGTATATAATTTGCCTGTGAACTTGAAAGTCTACTATTTTTACTTGATTGAATTTTATACATAATCAGAATCAGAAAACAAAGTGCATCTAATAGTGTTGTTCTGTCATCTATTTCTTTTTTTTTCGAATCGAATAGCCTGATGCGCCTTCACAGCTTCACCGGACTACACAATTTTAAACTTCTGTTGTCAAATAATATCTAAACAAAGAATTATCTAGAAATACTTTACTAAAGGTGCAAGCAGGCTATAGACTTTTTAGACCTTTCGAGTTTTCCCTGATTTGTGTTTTTGTAAAATGCACCACCTTACTGCGACGGTATAGTTAATCATACCGTTTGAACCAGAATTAGCAGAGCTAGCAGTACTTCTATGGGGTAGAAATAGATGTAGAGGTTTCTATGGTTGAACATTCCATAGGTTTTCTAACACTCAACAACATTACAGGCATCCTGCTATTATTAGATATATTATGTTTATAATTTTTTAATATAAAAAATCTATATATACATGTTTATATGACCAAACTCTTCCTAAACGGCTGGAAAGATATTGATGAATTTCTTTATGTGTGCTCACATGTATTTAAGAATGGTATAGATTCACAATTAGACCCGTTATGTGGCACTGCGCTCTGAATCTAGGTTTTTTTAATTCTTGGGGTAGGACAAAATCAACCGCATCTCCTAGTTATTCTATAAATACTCAGAAATTGAGTTATATTCGAATTGTATTTCTCATGTTTCCGCTCTAATAATTGTAAAGTGATACTGATACACACTCACTATAGTTAATTCTCAGAAAGTTATTCTTATCATAGGAGTCTCCTGTTACTTAAATAACATACCATCATACATTTCTTGGAATAAAGGCTTATGTGACAAAAAACAACTTTACAAAAGAGTGTTCTCTGTATACTTTATAGGCTTTATCCATTGACCACAATGTCATCTGACGTTAAATGACGACATGATCTAAGATAGTAAACATGCTAAAACCTAAAAAGGACTGGATCTCAAGTGAAGCTGCCAGAACTCACTAACAGGAGCTCCGTGGCAGATTTTCAAGTTGATGGTAGCTAACCAGAAGGAACGTAGAAAAAGCCCTACCACCAATGTCGACCAAAATATCAACTCCTCACTATATATTTATTTATTTCAAAGAAATCTACAGCTATACATTTAGGAGTAAAAAAGTAAAAATAAAATGTTAGTTTCGCCAACAATGATTTCTGTATACTTATTTTTACTATTACATGGCTAACCCAAACTTTTGTATATTTAGTAAAATATCAATAATCGAATGAGTTACATAACTCTTAAGTGAAAAAAGAAACATTGGAATCTAATTTTAAAATAAAATAAAAACTACCAACAAACACAACTACTTATAATATACAAAGTATGTAAAAAAGAAAAGAGAAAAAAAAAATGCCATTATCCCACTAAATATATATATCCCGGCTATTCTACTAACTATAAAGTACATATTATTATTTAAGTAAGAAAAAACAGAAAACAGTACTATTTCTGTAAAGTATTATAATTGATAGTGATGAATGATAATATTAACAGCTTTCCTTTAATTTAAGGTTTCCCAATTTGGATGTACATGTTTTGCTTTGCTGTTTGACGATATTGAACCGGAAATGAGTGAAGCGGACAAACAGATATTCCAAAGTTTTGCGCATGCCCAAGTGAGTACTGTTTTTCATATTAAAAATATTATTTATTTAATTATTCAATGCAATATTATCAGCGAATGTATCACATAAAATACAGTTATTCTATTCATCACACCAACTTGTAAAAGTTACACTGTAGGGCCATAGGCCTCTTTCTTTTCACTATATAAAAAGTATATAGAATTTTGTAGATTGTAAATATAAAAAGTGCGTAGTATGACAAACAGAGACTTATAAAGGGATGCTATGAATCCTCGATTTGATGGGAAAAAAAACTATGAAATACAATTTTTTTAGTTATAACACTAAAACATTGCCAATAGCTATTAAACAAAAAAATTGAGATAATCCCTTGAGAAACATAGGAGGGAGACCTTCTCAACAGTTTTTCATCAGCTAATTTATTCATATATAGAAGATATACATTATAAACACTTTATAATGTCCTTCGTTATAACATAGAAATTAGTTCAATTTGGTTGATTTACCACAAAACTATATATAAAAGAAAATACATTTTAGATATCTACAAATGGTGCAGCTTTATTAAGATTCTGAATATCCACTGTGGGTGTATGTTCAGGTTTCAGTGACGAATGAGATCCACCAGCATCTCGGCTGCTGTCGCTTCCTGCTTTGTCCTACTCAGTACTGCTCCACTCGTGCCATGCCGACTGTCAACAGTTCTGAATACTTGAACACACTTGGCACAAAGTTATCGCAGCAAATCGATATTATGTGGACAGGTAAGTTCTCTAAGTTAATCTGTTAGTTCGCAAATTACGATAATGATATCATATAGACTAAGTCAATTGCAACTGTAATCTCTGGGTAAAATTGGTAAAATTCTAAACCCTATGAATAATAAAAAGAATGTTTCATAACAATATCAATAACACTTGTACTTATAACGTTTTATTGCATACTAGTACAACTACTGCGAGTTGCTTGTAGTACTAGTTGCCTCTAGTACTAGTACAACAGACAATGAAAGTGAATGTTGTTGGTTCTCTTTAAAAAAAAAATCTATTGTACTTTTGTTATTACAGCTTAATTCATATAGAACTTTTACCAAATTGACATTTTACCCATATTCAATTTTGGGATAACTACTTAACCTCTATGAAAAAGCGTAAAGATTTTATTAGGCTGGAAAATCCTTTGAAAAGACTTATATCTGCCAGTAAAATTTCGACAAGATCGGTTCAACCGTTTCGGAGATAGCCCGGACAAACAATAGATACGTAAATTTAATTATACGTATAGCCTAGCTGTACCCGGCCACGATTTAAAAAATACATGTGTGCAGTTCACATGCGGTAGTATTGCAACTTTCCAAAATATATTCATATAAACGACACAAGTGAACAATACATCACGCTTGTTATGACCCTTTTTTTTCAAGGCTTCATAATATGTTCATAATAAGGCCCATGCTTACATACGTACGTACGTTACATACGTAGTGTAGTGTAACTTGGACCAGAGCAAGCATTAAGTAGTGCAATGTGGACACTCCGCGAATATAACAAGCACTGTATAATGTATTCCATCTCATTCTTTTTCATGTTGGATCCTATAGATGTGTATGTTTGTCTCTTTCTAATATCGGCTTTTCGTTTCACCGAGTTTCAAATGATGAAGAAAATTCTTTCATTATATTATCAGTATAAGAAAAAAATCTCATATAATACGAATATTATAACTTGTAATCTTTTATCATTGTGGAACATTTTAAAGTTCGTCGACCAACGTTTGTTACAGTCGCTGCATAATAAATAAACGGCAAAGACGTGTTAATCAAGTCTATGACGTGTGTATCGTCAAAGTTTTCCGTCATTTGTTTACAAACAAAGTTTATGAGATGTATTGTGTATAAGATGACGAAATTCGAAGGGCATGATCGTTAGTTTCTTTGCGCGAAAAGATTAAAAATTGTCTGTGGCTTAGAAATAACACCGGTACTTACGTATTAACGACACCGCAGTGCTGCAGCGGTCGGTTCGGTCTGTCTTTATTTCGCAACTTTTTTTTTTTAACGTGGTGAAAATCCCTTATAGATACATCACCCTCTCGAGGGAAAGGGTGAGTTATGTCCGACTCGCACGGACTAAAACCCCACGGTGTACGTCTACCGCTATAGTTGGGGCGGCACGAGATCTCTATAGACTTCATCGTTCTCAGATACTTCATCTGGGTCCCCACCCTGACACGGACGCCCTCTACATAGATGTGGGCCCCTGGAGGCGGCCCTCGCCGAGGCCCATGGAACATTATGGCCTCGGTCTTATCGAGGGCCACCTCGAGGCCCAGTCTTTTGATGCGCCCGACCACGAGCGCGACGGCTTCCGTGATCAGGCGCATCAATTCACTTAATAACTTACTACAATACTACAAAACAATAATAACTTACTTTGGAAATTAATATTCCCGGTTCATGAATTGAATAGAATATTTTTGATTGCTTATTTAATTTGTATGCAGGACCAAAGGTGATTTCGAAGACATTGACGACCGAATGCATTGAGGAGATAACTCAAGTACTCCGTCGACCGCCTGTCATATGGGACAACCTTCACGCCAACGATTACGACCAGAAACGGATATTTTTAGGTGGGTTCCTCCATAATATCAAGTAAATCAGATAATATATGTATTGCTAGTATTATACACTGAATTTCTTAGTCTCTAGGAAATATTGGTTCCTGTATTCTCCTGTCAAATATAAATATTAAACACAACACTCATTTTTTTTTTCCTTTCTGCATATGGCACCTTAATCTGTAATATATAGGTATACTTAAAGTTGTTTAGTTTATTTAAGGAACGAAACATGTTACACTAGAGATGGCCACTATTGACTGCGACACAAGCCCACTAACGCAGCTGATATCTGTTTTTAATATTGTACAATTTTTTTTTTGGTTCAATAAATAAATAATAACACCTGTCATCTATAGACTGGCCTGAGTGTTAGATTAGTTTGATCATATCAATCTGATATTGAGTATTGATCAATCTGCAAAGTTTAAATCAAAGCAAACCCTTTTTTTAAAGTTACACATATATAAATATAAATCAATTTTTCAATGTAAAATTGTTCATTTAGAATTTTTTGGGAGTGGTAGAGCCACGCTGAAGCTGCTACTGGTTTCAGCATGAATGCGTCGGCTCGCCCGGGGTAGTACCACCCTCTGACAGAAAATTGACGTTAAGTAACAGTACTTGCATTGTTGCGTTTCGTTCGGTCAGTGAGAGCGCCGGAGGCCCATCTCCTCTTCCCCCCTCCCCTTTCCCCCCACTCCTCCCTCCCTCCAAACACAGGCTGGCAGCGCACTTGCAACTCCCCTGGTGTTGCTGCTGTTCGTTTGCCTCCTATAATATATATTTAAAAAAAAGAATATCCGAATTTCATATACAGCTGTTCATCAGAAGGGTATGTCTTAACAAATAAATATCATAGAAGAAAAAAATCGTGTGTTCACATACCTTGTACAAGTGCAATTAGGCTGAATATGAATGAATTTCAGAGAAACACTTCTTACTCATTGTGCCCACTTTGGATGAGGCCTTTAGGCCATTTTTTTTTGTTTTTGTTCCCAGGACCGTATTGTGGCAGATCTCCCGAGTTAATACCATTACTGCGTGGGGTCCTATCGAATCCCAACTGCGAATACAACGCCAATATGATACCTATATGTACATTAGGTCATTGGGCGAGTTGCAGTTTGGATGCTCCAGCTCATAGTAAGTTCCAACCATACTATCTAACTAGCTGTGTCCGTCACTTCGTCTGTATGGAACCTGATGTACAAAATAGTGACTAATAAAGTCATCTGATCGTATTAAGTCTAATTACAGACAATTAAACAAATTTTATATCCATGACCATTTCAACTGCAGCTAGTAAGTATATCATATTTAAATATTTTCAATTATGTTTGCTATCTTGTCTTTTTCCAGTATCTTAATTTTAGTTTTCATGAATTAGTTCATTTTCATTTTTGTTCGTTTATTCTTATTCTATTTTTTTTTTCTCTCTCAGTTTAATGTTTTGCAGTATTTACTATTATATAATTTAATTATTTTTTATTATTATTAATAGTGTAAGTTAAGTTTCTATGTGATAAAGCGTTTTAGGTCTTCAGTTTAGTTTAATTTTTTTTTTATTATTGTTATTGTATTCTCGTTTTTGACTGTTGACTGTTGCTATATCCACAATAAATAAATAAATAAATTACTATATACTTTTCTCTCGTACTTAAGTCGCGTCGTCAATAAAATTACAATAACTTTTGATACACCGAACCGATTTTAATGAAACAAAGACTAAATGTTCCTCGAATACATTGTGATTTTCTTAAAGGGTTTTACCATGAATGCAGTGATGTGTGTTCCTACAAACACAGAAATTTCTAAAAATCATTGAAAAGTATTCTATTGCTTATTCCTAGACACCGGCAACAATTTTTTTTACAAAAATGTAAAAAGTACAGACACGTTACATCTACATTCTTATTATATGTATAGATGTAACATCTTAGCATTATAAATACATAATTCATTGACAGTGGAAGCGGTATCCTGGGACATAAAGTTGGAGAGAGAGAGTGAACAAGGTGTCTGCGAGGACGACACTCCGGTACCACTCGGGAAGCATGTCTACCATCATCGGCAAGCACTCAGGTAATCATCGCTTATTGAAGAGTTCATTTATCTACACACTAGTTGATCTTATGCTGGTCTGTCCGGGTTCAGATATGCAATTGCACCTTGTCAAGAAACTAATAGGTCTAAAATCATAATCATGTACCCAAAAATTGCTAAACATATGGATATATTTATTTTAAATATATATTTTCTAGAACAAATGAGTCCCGCAACTATGTATCATAAGTTCTTGTAATTTATATGTACTTTGAATTGTGTAAAAGTAATTATTGAAAGTAAGTAATGAAAAGCTCGCCACATACTAGTTCTGAGTACAAAAAAAGTAGAAATGTCAAAACATCGATGTTTTACAGTCAAATATCGTTGTCTTCAATGAATATCGATCATTCCGACCCTTACTACCTGAAATTCGTAGAATTAATACAAGTCATAAAGCATTAATAGTTTAGTCAACAAGTTCAAAAACGTGATAAATAAAGATAAAAGTCCTAAAAATATGAGCGACAGCTCATTCGATTCGGAATCACTTCTAGAAAAATGTTTTTGAAGGATTTTGTTTAAAAGGAACGTTTCAAAAAGTTATTAAACAAAAGAAACTTTCAAAATTGCGTAAATGTTAATATTTTTTGAGTTATTAACGAAAAACGAAATATCTTTTTTTTTCATTTTATTTTGTTAATAACAATTGCAATTTTTTCCCTTCCCCAAAATCCTTCAAAAACATTTTTCTAGAGGCGATTCCGAATCGAATGAGCTATATTTTTAGGACCTTTATCTCTATTTATCACGTTTTTGAACTTGTTGACTAGACTATAAATCCTCTGCCAGTATCTTTAACATTGTCTGCATTTATTTTTAGTAAAGGCAATCATGAATTCTCCGACTAAAACATATAACCATACCCATAAAATGTAACCCTTTCTCAATATTATACTTAGTTTTGGGTGGATTCTGTAGAGCTGTTGATTTTCAAATTAATCTAAGATTTGAGAACCGATTTGGCTTTCGTATTATCATTATTAGAAATACTTTTGGTTCAACAAATTTGTCTAAAACAAGACCTACGCTTCAGCTGCAACACTAAATAATCTGTCATAATAATTACTACAATTTTTCTTTTATTAACAGGCAAGCGATAAACGAATGGTTACCAGAATTTTCTATACCGAAAACAGCACAAGGACCAGTCATAAAACCACAGCCTCCTGTTTCAAGTAATATTTTTAATTTTTATTATATTATACTAGCTGTTACCCGCGGCTCCGCACGCGCTTTTTAAAAAATGTATTAAAGAAATGGAAAATTGTGAGTGGGTGTTTACATTGCAGAAAAGTTTTTTCAAAAACATTTGTAACTACGACACTCACGCCAACTGTAACATGTAACGTGTACATTAGATATATGAATACCAATAGTATATCGAGTGGGATGGGATTTATCATCAGCAACATAACTGGAACTTCAACCTACTATATACCAAACTCAGTACTCACTAACACTATATAAGAAAGTAATGAAAATTATAAGCTATACATTATCGAACAGTATATCTTAAATCTTTTATTTTATAGATAGATATAATATGCACGTATTGTCGATATACTTAAGTTATACTTATACGTTGCTATAATAACTGAGATATGTAGAAGCAAACGTGGTAAATAAAACAATATGGC
>MU158736.1:289555-380418 GCA_015888305.1 Antheraea pernyi | reverse complement strand
GGGGGGGGGTACTGCAGACGAGCGAGTGGCGGCGACGTCGCAGTCGGTTCGCGTGGTGGGCGGGGCGCGCACGTCGGCTCTGCAGGCGGTTGGGGCTTGTACAGAACCGCGAGCTGCACGCAGAACTACACCCCTATGTGTGGGATCTCTGCGCGGTACTAGCACTTCTCGACGGGTTCCTCGCTTGGCTCGGTACCACCTGTTTTTTTTTATAACCGCACTATATACACAAACATACACCCACGTACGTAAACTCATACGATATATCTTTCATTATACGAAATATAAAACGTATTACTTCTTAATTTGAACTTTGTAATTATATTCGTTTGTTTTACAAATACAATTTTTTTTTTCTCGGACTGACTACGATATTGACCTGGCAGTGTCTTCACAGCTTCACCGGACTATACAAATACCATGTTTGTACTGTGAAGTTCTTATTAATAAATGAATATTATCGATGACTTTACATTTTTCACGAACCGTTTATAATCACCTCGAGTACCCTTTATAATGAACTTGAGACCCCTTATAATCAATTTGAAAACCCTTCATAGTTAACTTGAGAACCCCTTGTAATCAACTTGAGAACGCCCTAGGGTCTAGGTATTTGCGTACGCTGGTAACAAAAATTGATGTCTACTCGACGTAAATGTAGCCGTTTTTATTTTTATTTTCACATCTCTTGTCTTAGGTAACCGCTTAACGTGTAAATGTGCACCTACTAAGTGTAATTTATTTGAAACATATATGTATAGAATAAAAGAAATTATAATTAAGATCCATACCCATGTGAGACTTCACCATTCAGTTTGTTTTTGTTTTGCTGATGTTGACTAATTAATTTCCAGAACTTGGCAAATTCCCACCAAACATAGCAGCGAACACTCAAGGAAGTTACACATGTAAGTATATACATTTTTTTATATTTATGTGAAGTAAAACAGATTTTTATACTCTATACATATCCCCATTAAATTTTTTAGATGACTGAGAAGCCAAAAAATCTCGTTATAGATTATAAATTGTTTTATTAAATAAAAATGGAATACACTTATAGCCCAGTTAGGTTAGATGTGTATAGATTAAGTGTGTGGCCAATATAATACTAATCTTAGTGCAAACCCCTTACAAGCCGCTTGGAAAAACCCGCGTCAAACCTTATCTTGTGTCATGTTAGATAATCTTTGATCTTCCTCGGTAAACAGGTTTTAAAATACAACAATATTTTTTCTGTTAAAATGTAAATAAATAATTTTTTGAGGTTATTATCTCTATACAAAATATTATAAAACTATTTTAAAATGTAATAAATATATATAAATCAGATACACATTAGTTTCTAGTGGTTTCACAGTACTCTTCGGCGAACCTGTTGTGAATAATTATTGAACCCCTAGTAGTTCCTGTAACTCTTTCGATGAGACTCTAATCTAGAATGTATAATATTATAGTGGTAAATACGTGATAGTTAGTTGGCGAACCCTCTATAATCAACAGGCACAATTGGGTAGATTGACGCGGTCTTCATTTATAAAATAATTAACGTATTGAAATTAATATGCGATATTTTGCGGTAAACCCCCTACAGCCACGTGGCGGATCGCAGTTGTTAGTGTAAGTCTCGACGAGACTTTAGAACGCATTAAGAGTGGTAAATACGTGATACTTTTCGTTGAATCCGTCTACAATAAATCAACTAAACTGTGTGGATTTACGTGGTCTCCATTTTAGAAAACATGATTGTGTAACGTATTAAGAGTTAATATATAAAATATCTTTGGGGCGAACCCTCTACGATCAATTATCGAACCCTCAGTTATTCCTGAACTCTAGATGAATGTAGTGTAGAGCGATAATAAATGATATTTTTAGTCAAACCCCCTACAATCAACGGATTAAACTGCTCGGATATACGAGGTCTATTTTGAAAACCACAATAGTGGAACGTACTAAGATTGAATACGTGATAGTTTGGGGCCAACCACCTACGATCAAGTGGCTGCTCTTAGGCCATGTCCTAGGTGAGCGATTTGCTTGCGAACACGAAGCGGTGCGATAAATACAAACAGGTGACATCTATTGAAGTGTCCTATGTGACTAATAGAGGCGCGGCGTGGGAATAGTGCGGCGCGAAGCGATGCGAGCGCGATTAGTTCGTTTGATATTTTCGCGCGAATATGACGCGGAGGCGGTTGTTGATTGCGTTTGTAAACAATGTCTCATATAAAATTTAATAAATGCTATTCAAGTTTTATGGCACGCACATGGCAACGTTCGAGAATATCTCTTATATAACAAGGGTTCAGTCCATAACTCTTGGTACAACTTGTGAAATTCCCCATGTACATGCCGTTCTAAATACATAATATTAGTTTCACTTCTCTGACGGACATACTTCTTCAGTATTTGATATTTGGGCAATGAATTCTCTAATTCTCACGTGTCACCGCATCGAATCGTTCCGCAATCGCGTTCGCTTTGAATCGCCCACGTAGGACGCAGGCTTAGGGAGGGTTGTGTGCGTGTGCGGTAGGGTTCTCGAAGGGATGGCGCGAGGCGTTCGAGAGCGGCGCGCAGGAGCCGTGGGTGTTCCGCGGCGGGCTGACGGCGGACCTGCGCCGCCTGCTGCCCGTCGAGTGCGGCGGCGAGTCCCTGCGCGCGTACGTGCTGCCCGCCGCGCCGCCCCTCACGCTGCGCCCCTACGCGCCGCACTACGAGCCCGACGTACGTACTACCACTCCCCTCTCCCCTCTCGCCTCCCCCAATCCTCACTAAAACTACCGCACCTTCCCTAGACACTCGACCCTCTCTCTCTCCTCCCTTCAACCCTTACTCCTCTCCCCTCGTCCCGTCACTCCCGCTTCATCATTCCCCCTCCCCTCCCCTCACCCTTTATACAATCACCATCACCTTTGATAATATAGTGATATTCAAGACATACTAAAACGTATACTAAGTTTATAATTGAAAAAAATATATATAAATTAATCCTGGTTCGCAATATCCAGACACACCGACACCTATGCAGTGTTTATTTTGCCATCGCGACTGACGACGCAATTAGGAGGTTCATACGTCGGGTCGTGGATGCTCCGTCGCGGGAAATGTGGATAGCGGGAAATATAATCCACAGTAGTGGATTATAATTTAAAAATGACTGTAAAAAATAAGATAAAAATTTCAGTAAATAATCCGAGCTAAAAAAATATAATAGTTAAGTAAAACAATAACGATATTTCCTCACAATTACAACGATTTCTGACATAAATAATAAATTAAACGAAAGCAGAAAAAATTCGGAAGAAGTTCCGGCTGAGAAAAAAAAACCTGATTAAACGTTTAAATAATTATATAATTTTATGCTAGATAAATCTTATAATAAGTTTTTGTATTTATAGTGTTATTTGCTTATTCTGAAAACAGAAAAATTTGTACCTAATACGATTTAGCGAATTACTTATATCTCGTTATTCAATAAAGTATATTCATATGTGGTAGAAGCACTCTGAAGCTATTACTGGTTTCAGCAGTGTCGACTCGCTCTGGATACTGCCACCCGACACCCACGTGTGGTAACAGTGCTTGTTTCGACTAAGAGTGCCTGAGGCCCATCTCCTCTCACCCCATACGCAGGCTGGCAACGTACTTGCGACTCCCCTAGTGTTGCTAGTGTCTATGGATAGTGGTGATCACTTATTCTATTGTATGCCTCCGTTACGTATAACCATACAACTAAATATTGCAAGAACGATAGATTGCTGCTCTTTATTTAAATGAAAATATAGATCATGTATTCCGAATGTACGGTTAGTTTTGGTATGATTTGAGAATATTTGTTCTGTGTACAGGTTTGCATGATATGCCATAAGACCTGTCGTGACGGCTCCGATTGCAGTGACCTATTCCCGAGCGACCTGCAAACGTTGCCCGCTGACAGGTAAGTTACGGAATCACATATACACAAACTACTGTTACATATTAAGAACTCATTACCCAATACTATTCTTCCACCTCCCCCCCCCCACCCTTAGATGACTTGCGAAATCATACGCGTGTCCACAATCCGAGAGGAAAATATTACACATTAATACTTCAATTACCTAACATTGGGCCCTCCCTTTCTTTGTAAGAATACTATGATATGAACTATTCACCACTAACTAGACTTCCGTATTCCCCCCTTCTACTCAGATATCGACATGATTATCTTATTGATAAGAAACCTTAATTGCCTTTGACTTGTAATAACTTTTAATAATTGTAATAACTACTGGTTTCAGCATGAATGGGTCGGCTTGTCCGGGGTAGTACCACCTTCTCATAGAAAACCCACGTGAAGTAACATTGCTTGCATTATTGCGTTTCGTTCGATCAGTGACAGTGCCGGAGGCCCACGTCCCTTCCCCTCTTCTCCTCTCCCTCTCCCACCCCTAATCCCTTCCCCCAAAGGGTGGCAACGCTCTTGCGACACCTCTGGTGTTGTTAATGTCCATGGACGGTGGTGATCACTTAACAGCAGGTGACCCACCTGTTCGATTGCCACTTATGACATAAAAAAAAACTTTGTACATTTTTCATATTTGTCATTTTTTTTTCTACTTTAATGTGAGCGATACATGGATTAACAGACTAATAAATATTTTAACCCTCTGTATTCTATCTTTTGCATCCACTACATTACCAATTTTTTTCTATCTAAATACTATAAAAACAATCGCGCTATCCAAAAATTATTCTCGTATGCAGGTTGGTGGCACCGTTCTTGACCTTGAATCCTGAATTGTGCATGGTGATAGAAGATGACGAGGATTGCCTCCATTCGGAGATCATCACACCGGACTCTGAGTGCGGAGAGGTCAGCGATAAGATAGTCAACGAATCCATCATTAACGGTATATTTGACATCTTATAAGTAGCTTCCTTTCTTTCTTATACCAGGTCTTGGATTCTTTATTGTGTTGATAACCTCAAACCTCATATAATCATCATCTTCCCTACATATAAGTAGAGTTCACTTTAATATATTTTCCTCTTCCAATCTCCTTTACCCATTGTCATCTCATGTATAAGTGTATTCACACTTTTATTATTTTATTAATGTTAAATAAAATGTTTTTTTTTTTGCTATAGCAAAATTCTATTCTATCCTTAGCATTTGCAAATGAGATTGTGGTGTAATGGTATTGGATATTTTGTGTTGTACAGGAAGCAAACCGAAGATAGTCGGGTATGCGTGCGCCGCACTCAATAGCAAAGAGTTCTACAGGCGGCAGGAGATCGCCTGGATACCCGAGATGTGCACCAAGTATCCGGAGTCACTCCTCGAGAGGGAGGACCTCAGTCAAGCTGCGAAGGTAACCCCTCTCTTCACAAATGCAATATATAAAGTAACTCCTCACTTCACAAATGCAGAAAATAAAACGACTACTCACTTCACAAAAGACTAAATAAAATTATTCCTCCCTTCACAAATGCAGTACGTAAAATGAGTGCTCACTTCACAAAAGCAGTAAATAAAATAACTCCTCCCTTTACAAATGCAGTACACATAATGAATCCTCACTTCACAAATGCAGTAAATAAAATAACTCCTCACTTCACAATTTCAGTAAATAAAGTGACTCCTCATTTCACAAATGCAATAAATAAAATAACTCCTCACTTTACAAATGCGGTAAATAAAATGTCTATCATGTCTACTGTTATGCACGCAACATTCTAAACCTATTGGGTAGATTTCTAGTTAATACATTAATTATCAATGATGAAGTGTAAAAAATGTTTCGTTTTAGGAATGCATCCGCGAGTTCCACCAGTTCAGAGGGATGGAGCGAGCACCGGAGAGCGTGACGCGAGCTCACCCCGCGCTCCTCACGTGCTGCGTGGCGCCCGCCTGCGCCGACCCGCACGCGCCCGCCCGCCTCCTCACCTGCCTGCTCGCCGCGCTCCGGGCACACGGTAACGCACGCGCTGTCCCCCGCCCCCGCGCTCCTCACCTGCCTGCTCGCCGCGCTCCGGGCACACGGTAACGCACGCGCTGTCCCCCGCCCCCGCGCTCCTCACCTGCCTGCTCGCCGCGCTCCGGGCACACGGTAACGCACGCGCTGTCCCCCGCCCCCGCGCTCCTCACCTGCCTGCTCGCCGCGCTCCGGGCACACGGTAACGCACGCGCTGTCCCCCGCCCCCGCCCCCGCGCTCCTCACCTGCCTGCTCGCCGCGCTCCGGGCACACGGTAACGCACGCGCTGTCCCCCGCCCCCGCGCTCCTCACCTGCCTGCTCGCCGCGCTCCGGGCACACGGTAACGCACGCGCTGTCCCCCGCCCCCGCGCTCCTCACCTGCCTGCTCGCCGCGCTCCGGGCACACGGTAACGCACGCGCTGTCCCCCGCCCCCGCGCTCCTCACCTGCCTGCTCGCCGCGCTCCGGGCACACGGTAACGCACGCGCTGTCCCCCGCCCCCGCGCTCCTCACCTGCCTGCTCGCCGCGCTCCGGGCACACGGTAACGCACGCGCTGTCCCCCGCCCCCGCGCTCCTCACCTGCCTGCTCGCCGCGCTCCGGGCACACGGTAACGCACGCGCTGTCCCCCGCCCCCGCGCTCCTCACCTGCCTGCTCGCCGCGCTCCGGGCACACGGTAACGCACGCGCTGTCCCCCGCCCCCGCGCTCCTCACCTGCCTGCTCGCCGCGCTCCGGGCACACGGTAACGCACGCGCTGTCCCCCGCCCCCGCGCTCCTCACCTGCCTGCTCGCCGCGCTCCGGGCACACGGTAACGCACGCGCTGTCCCCCGCCCCCGCGCTCCTCACCTGCCTGCTCGCCGCGCTCCGGGCACACGGTAACGCACGCGCTGTCCCCCGCCCCCGCGCTCCTCACCTGCCTGCTCGCCGCGCTCCGGGCACACGGTAACGCACGCGCTGTCCCCCGCCCCCGCGCTCCTCACCTGCCTGCTCGCCGCGCTCCGGGCACACGGTAACGCACGCGCTGTCCCCCGCCCCCGCGCTCCTCACCTGCCTGCTCGCCGCGCTCCGGGCACACGGTAACGCACGCGCTGTCCCCCGCCCCCGCGCTCCTCACCTGCCTGCTCGCCGCGCTCCGGGCACACGGTAACGCACGCGCTGTCCCCCGCCCCCGCGCTCCTCACCTGCCTGCTCGCCGCGCTCCGGGCACACGGTAACGCACGCGCTGTCCCCCGCCCCCGCGCTCCTCACCTGCCTGCTCGCCGCGCTCCGGGCACACGGTAACGCACGCGCTGTCCCCCGCCCCCGCGCTCCTCACCTGCCTGCTCGCCGCGCTCCGGGCACACGGTAACGCACGCGCTGTCCCCCGCCCCCGCGCTCCTCACCTGCCTGCTCGCCGCGCTCCGGGCACACGGTAACGCACGCGCTGTCCCCCGCCCCCGCGCTCCTCACCTGCCTGCTCGCCGCGCTCCGGGCACACGGTAACGCACGCGCTGTCCCCCGCCCCCGCGCTCCTCACCTGCCTGCTCGCCGCGCTCCGGGCACACGGTAACGCACGCGCTGTCCCCCGCCCCCGCGCTCCTCACCTGCCTGCTCGCCGCGCTCCGGGCACACGGTAACGCACGCGCTGTCCCCCGCCCCCGCGCTCCTCACCTGCCTGCTCGCCGCGCTCCGGGCACACGGTAACGCACGCGCTGTCCCCCGCCCCCGCGCTCCTCACCTGCCTGCTCGCCGCGCTCCGGGCACACGGTAACGCACGCGCTGTCCCCCGCCCCCGCGCTCCTCACCTGCCTGCTCGCCGCGCTCCGGGCACACGGTAACGCACGCGCTGTCCCCCGCCCCCGCGCTCCTCACCTGCCTGCTCGCCGCGCTCCGGGCACACGGTAACGCACGCGCTGTCCCCCGCCCCCGCGCTCCTCACCTGCCTGCTCGCCGCGCTCCGGGCACACGGTAACGCACGCGCTGTCCCCCGCCCCCGCGCTCCTCACCTGCCTGCTCGCCGCGCTCCGGGCACACGGTAACGCACGCGCTGTCCCCCGCCCCCGCGCTCCTCACCTGCCTGCTCGCCGCGCTCCGGGCACACGGTAACGCACGCGCTGTCCCCCGCCCCCGCGCTCCTCACCTGCCTGCTCGCCGCGCTCCGGGCACACGGTAACGCACGCGCTGTCCCCCGCCCCCGCGCTCCTCACCTGCCTGCTCGCCGCGCTCCGGGCACACGGTAACGCACGCGCTGTCCCCCGCCCCCGCGCTCCTCACCTGCCTGCTCGCCGCGCTCCGGGCACACGGTAACGCACGCGCTGTCCCCCGCCCCCGCGCTCCTCACCTGCCTGCTCGCCGCGCTCCGGGCACACGGTAACGCACGCGCTGTCCCCCGCCCCCGCGCTCCTCACCTGCCTGCTCGCCGCGCTCCGGGCACACGGTAACGCACGCGCTGTCCCCCGCCCCCGCGCTCCTCACCTGCCTGCTCGCCGCGCTCCGGGCACACGGTAACGCACGCGCTGTCCCCCGCCCCCGCGCTCCTCACCTGCCTGCTCGCCGCGCTCCGGGCACACGGTAACGCACGCGCTGTCCCCCGCCCCCGCGCTCCTCACCTGCCTGCTCGCCGCGCTCCGGGCACACGGTAACGCACGCGCTGTCCCCCGCCCCCGCGCTCCTCACCTGCCTGCTCGCCGCGCTCCGGGCACACGGTAACGCACGCGCTGTCCCCCGCCCCCGCGCTCCTCACCTGCCTGCTCGCCGCGCTCCGGGCACACGGTAACGCACGCGCTGTCCCCCGCCCCCGCGCTCCTCACCTGCCTGCTCGCCGCGCTCCGGGCACACGGTAACGCACGCGCTGTCCCCCGCCCCCGCGCTCCTCACCTGCCTGCTCGCCGCGCTCCGGGCACACGGTAACGCACGCGCTGTCCCCCGCCCCCGCGCTCCTCACCTGCCTGCTCGCCGCGCTCCGGGCACACGGTAACGCACGCGCTGTCCCCCGCCCCCGCGCTCCTCACCTGCCTGCTCGCCGCGCTCCGGGCACACGGTAACGCACGCGCTGTCCCCCGCCCCCGCGCTCCTCACCTGCCTGCTCGCCGCGCTCCGGGCACACGGTAACGCACGCGCTGTCCCCCGCCCCCGCGCTCCTCACCTGCCTGCTCGCCGCGCTCCGGGCACACGGTAACGCACGCGCTGTCCCCCGCCCCCGCGCTCCTCACCTGCCTGCTCGCCGCGCTCCGGGCACACGGTAACGCACGCGCTGTCCCCCGCCCCCGCGCTCCTCACCTGCCTGCTCGCCGCGCTCCGGGCACACGGTAACGCACGCGCTGTCCCCCGCCCCCGCGCTCCTCACCTGCCTGCTCGCCGCGCTCCGGGCACACGGTAACGCACGCGCTGTCCCCCGCCCCCGCGCTCCTCACCTGCCTGCTCGCCGCGCTCCGGGCACACGGTAACGCACGCGCTGTCCCCCGCCCCCGCGCTCCTCACCTGCCTGCTCGCCGCGCTCCGGGCACACGGTAACGCACGCGCTGTCCCCCGCCCCCGCGCTCCTCACCTGCCTGCTCGCCGCGCTCCGGGCACACGGTAACGCACGCGCTGTCCCCCGCCCCCGCGCTCCTCACCTGCCTGCTCGCCGCGCTCCGGGCACACGGTAACGCACGCGCTGTCCCCCGCCCCCGCGCTCCTCACCTGCCTGCTCGCCGCGCTCCGGGCACACGGTAACGCACGCGCTGTCCCCCGCCCCCGCGCTCCTCACCTGCCTGCTCGCCGCGCTCCGGGCACACGGTAACGCACGCGCTGTCCCCCGCCCCCGCGCTCCTCACCTGCCTGCTCGCCGCGCTCCGGGCACACGGTAACGCACGCGCTGTCCCCCGCCCCCGCGCTCCTCACCTGCCTGCTCGCCGCGCTCCGGGCACACGGTAACGCACGCGCTGTCCCCCGCCCCCGCGCTCCTCACCTGCCTGCTCGCCGCGCTCCGGGCACACGGTAACGCACGCGCTGTCCCCCGCCCCCGCGCTCCTCACCTGCCTGCTCGCCGCGCTCCGGGCACACGGTAACGCACGCGCTGTCCCCCGCCCCCGCGCTCCTCACCTGCCTGCTCGCCGCGCTCCGGGCACACGGTAACGCACGCGCTGTCCCCCGCCCCCGCGCTCCTCACCTGCCTGCTCGCCGCGCTCCGGGCACACGGTAACGCACGCGCTGTCCCCCGCCCCCGCGCTCCTCACCTGCCTGCTCGCCGCGCTCCGGGCACACGGTAACGCACGCGCTGTCCCCCGCCCCCGCGCTCCTCACCTGCCTGCTCGCCGCGCTCCGGGCACACGGTAACGCACGCGCTGTCCCCCGCCCCCGCGCTCCTCACCTGCCTGCTCGCCGCGCTCCGGACGCTTGGACCAAAGGAAATTAATACTTACTCTTGTTATCTAATACTAGTGCAATATACGAAAAGGAGACCGCGAATGTAAGCAACACTATATAACGTATTCTCTCTCATTCCTTCGCACGGTACAACCTGTGGATTTACATATTTGTCACTTTTCCGTTTCATATCGCAATGCGGCTAAAAGTATTTTTACAACAATAAAGAATATTTTTAATTTTGTATCAATTAGGTGTGAATGGCGTGCACGCGTGCATCAACGCGACGGACCACTACCTGAACCAGTTCTACTCGAAGCTCGGGTTCGTTGAGGTGCATCGCGCCTCCGGACGCGTCTACCTCGCGCGCGCCTTCTAGCGCCCGCTGCTGCTGCTGCGCCGCCCCCTCCGCCCTCTTCGCCCCCTTCGCCCTCTTCGCCCCTTCCGCCCCGCGCTCGCTCCGCCCCGGACGCGGAAGCATCCGCTAGCACGTAAGCACTGAACGACAGCCTTTATACATTACGTCACGAGTCATGAGCGCGGTTCCATACTACCATCTATATGCATATATGAATATGCAGGAGGAAAACTTATAACTACATCATTCTCTTCTACATCTCAACGGTTATTTTATGTAGTAATTATTGACGAACTTTAAAATTATTTTAAAAAAATTGTCTCATTCTTTTCGATCAACAGTATTTGTACAATACAGTGTAAAGAAAATTACCCCTTAATATTACAGTAGATAATTTTGACAGCCATAACAATATTTCATGTGTTGCTAGTTGATTGGGTTTTCATGGTATTAATATTCGAGTTTCTAAAAAAAGTCTACTCGTGCACTACAATACTGTCACAAAATAACTGAAACGGTTTTTTTTTAAATTGATATTTCATCACATTGAATGGTATAGTAAGTTTGTATCACGCGTCAATAGAGTGCGTTGTCAAAATCATTATCATACAAAAACACGGTGTCAAGAGTGCATGAGGTCTCGTTTAAGATTAGATTTTGTAATTTTTTAAGGTTATCAATATGTCTCAAACCAATCTCGTTGTTTTTTGGGAGGACCTCAATGTTCATGGTCCTTCGAGCCGGATTTGCCGGATTCGAGCCGAACCAGCGAGCTATGGATCTATACTCCAAATTTTCATATCTCAATATTCTATATTTAATGTTATAATAGTTATTATGTGAACGAATAATACTTCATATTTCAAGTAATAAATAAAAACACAATACAGTAATTAAATTTTTTCGATACAAACAGATGTACTGATAATAGTTATTTATCTATACTTGTAATCGTCTATGAATCGTTTAGATTTCAATATTAAAGGAAAAAAAGTGAACTATTTCTAAACATTTTTCATTCATAACACTAAACACCAACTAACCAAAAAAAAGAAAATCGGTTGAGAAGTAGAAAAAAAAGATATATTTTTAACATTTTTCTTTCGCTTATTATTATATAAATAAAAACAAACCCCCAACAAAGTATTTAATTTTTTTCGATACAAAGGAACATACTATGAAATAAACGAATGGGTAACAGAGGTAAAGTTAACATGGCAACATTATTTTAAAGTTTGAGATAAGCAGTTGTCAATTTATGGGACATAAAAACATATTTATTTACATGGTTATTGTGCACATGTGTAGTGGATAAAAAATGATACCACTGAATTCTGAAATGTCCCAAAAACTCCCTGGAAAGTTGTAACCAGGGGCCGCCATCTTGTTAGAATATCTAAATTATCAATAGACACTTGTAATATTGTCTAATATAACACTGTAGCTATTACTAGTTTCAGCATAAATGGGTCGGCTCGTCCGGGGTAGTACCACCCTCTCATAGAAAACCGACGTTAAGTAACAGTGCTTGCCATTGTTGCGTTTCGTTCGGTCAGTGAGAGCGCCGGAGGCCCACCTCCTTTCCCGAGGCCCACTTCCTTTCCCCTTTCCCTACCCCTCCCCCATACACAGGCTGGCAACGCACTTGCGACTCCCCTGGTGTTGCTAGTGTCTATGGACGGTGGTGATCACTTAACATCAGATGAACCACGTGTTCGTCTGCATGCTTATGATATAAAAAAATATATATTATTACGTACTCGACAATGACAGCAATAATGTAGAAGATTGGTTGCCAAAACAATCGATAACAACCATTCTGAAAATTGACCAATCATAGTTAAATGGAAATTTTGACTTACTTCTGCGTCTCCCATACACACTGCAAAAGAGATCTTTGTATCACATTAAATTAAATGGTCATAACTCGTGCGAGTTATTACATTATAAAATAAACTAAATTTTAATTGTTCATATAACATGTTTCATATTTTTCTGATTTCCAGTTTTTATACACCGATAAAGAGAAATCTAAGTATTGCCTTTAATAAAGTTTTTAGTATTATTTTTATGATCTTCACATTTAACATTTACAAAATTTGAAGACATTGAAAGATAACATGAAATATTAGGAACGGCTAAAATTGGATTTAGTTCATTTTAAAATGTAACGACTCAGTCACGTATCAAAGCTTATTATTAAGCTTAGCTTAGCTTTCATTATTCCTTTGATAAAACCGTAATCGATTTTTATTTATCGATCAATTGAAATAATCGATTACAAGATATCTGATATCAATTAACGTTGTCAGTTTTGACTTAATTCATGATTAAGTACAGGTGTTTTTGATAATATTAATATTTTTTTATTTCTATATATACAATGCAATATTTAACAGCGCGTTATTTTCGAAAATTTATGTTATTAGTATCTGAAATTAATTAATATGTAATTTGACATCAGAGATTATTAAATTAGTAAGATGTGTATAGACTAAGGAACAATTCGATCGAAGAGAAGAGTGATTTAATCCTTAATTATATTAATACTGGTTCATTATTAAATGATTTGATACGAGAAAATTGTTAATAAAAGGTTTGAGAAATCAATTGAATACTGCACTTAGATATCATCATTTTTGCTGAACAATCATCAAAATATCATTGAAAATCCCTTATTTTTTAGCATATATAAATACAAGATCTGATTTACATCATAAAGTTCATATAATAGAAATAGATTCATTGTAAATTAGTCACAGTGTGTAAAATTATGAATTAAGTAAGCTTTAGAATGTTTCTATATGGTTGAATAAATTTATATATTACCGTTGTCATATAAAAACCCAAGACACTCCATAAAAGTAACGCTCAAAACCGATCGCGAAAACTCCCCAATATACGTGGTTATAGTTATGCGATAAACTTATGATTTTGCAAATTCAACCTTACCTGAATGGTTTAAAGTTGTATTTACAAGGACGGAAGCGACGCGAGACTATTTGAAATGAGTGCATAATCCTAAAATTATGCACTCATTTTCGTGTGCCGGCTGTGAGACGTTAAGTGTTCGTCTTGGGTTTTTGTACATCAATATAATATATTAATTATTTTTTAGTTTGTCGTCTCGTGCGTATTATGTTTAATTATAGGAAATAACTTATGTATTTTTCAATTTTAAAGCGGTGTATCGAATGCCGATATAATTTATTAATATATAAGCTTTTGGAAGCAAGTATTTTTTATATAAAATGTAATTTATGCATATATTTGAATTGAAGATACGAGTGGGTGAAGGTGATATGTCAGAAATTTGTAATTTCACAGAAATGTGCTACAAATTTTGGTTATATTTTTGATTAGCTTCTGCCCGTATGCCGCTCGTATTGCAGGTGTTCACGGGCGGCGGTGGTCATTTACCGTCAAGTGACCCGCATGTTTCATGTGTCATATGTTTGTCACCAATGGTATTAAAAAAAATCATCTTCATCCAGTCATGTCTTTGATTTTGGCAGCTTAGTATTCATTATAATTTGATTTAAATAATTATAGCGATCGATAAAAAAAATTAAAAACAATCTAACATTGACGATTAAATATCTAAAACTAGCGGGCCCGGCAGACGATGTCCCGCCCTGATTAAAAATAAATCCTTGACAAATTATATGCCAAAACGTTCCTCATGAATTAGTTTAACCGCGTGAAAATCCGTTCAGTAGTTTTTGAGTTTATCGCGAACAGACAGACAGACAGACGCGGTAGGGGACTTTATTCTATACTATATAATGATAACTATTTCCAGTATGTATGTTTATGAAATCTAAGTTTACAGACAGACGAATGTTGACACAATTTGTGTTTTCTATATTGTAAAGTTGGATAATTACTATGTTCTATGTTATGTATACTATGTTACTATGTTCAGTTAAACATATATTTACAAAAAAAAATTGGTGCTTAATAATTGACCTAATTATCTAGAACAATACAAAAATTATACACAATCCTCAACGTGTCTATGCTAAAGCACAATGTCAATGACCGTCGGGTGATTTCACTTTCACTTGCAAGGGATCGTGGGAACATCACGAACAAAACAAAAGGGTTTATTGTCCGTTTTATTATCGAAAAGTTATTAAACCGGGTTGCATATATAGCCTTCGACATCGGTTATTACACCTAGGTTTATTATGATTGTATTTATACTTTTGAAAGTATTAGAGTTTTAACTTAGGTTTTCTTGGTTGTTTATTAGTATTTGTTTTGATATTATTATTTTATGTGTTAAATGTGACCATGAAATGTCATCGTCTCAATGTTCATATCTTAGAATACTGTGAGCATTTCACCTTTCACCTGGTATAAAAGCATTTAGTTTCAACTTGGACTATAAATTTGTATGAAACTCAATCGTCATCTTTCATTTATGCATTTAGAGATTTTCTGACTGACAAAATCCATAAATATATCTTTGACCAATAAAATAATACTTTAACTATTTAAAGGAAACTATGAGTTATCAACTCGACAAATTCATACATGTGTTGATCCGACTCATTGATGCATGTCTATTTTGTTCATATCGGACCCATATATTGTGAAAAGTTCAATTACTGTTCGCCAATATTTGTCGATATCTGTTTTAATGAATAGTTGTAACTTAAGCTAATACAATAGTAATCAACAATAAGTATGTTAAGTAAATCAACTAAGTTAACTTCGCACATTTGTACTTTTCGTATCTTGTAATATTACGAATAGATATGATTGATTGTATTGCAGACTTTAAGGTTTACATTCTTCCGTAATTATATTTTTTATTAAATAGATACTCCACACTATCCATTAAATAAATGATTAGATAATTCAATGTAAAATAGCATGATAATTGTTATTTTGTATAGATAATCGACAAACCATAATAAAGATTTGATAACTCTATGATATCTTTATTTTTTTTGTCTCAAGTGTAGCAATGCGGTTTGAAAGAGATAGAATATAAATCATTTTGAAGCAAGATCATTAAATGCTTATGGTGAGACATTAGTTACTGGTTTTCTTATTCTTTACAAAAAAAAATACACCGCTGCTCTAAAAAAACACTTGTTTTTATGTGACGTGCATTTACTTACCAATTATGAGTATTTAAACCGTTTGGTTATTTTGTTTTTGTTATAAAAACAGTCTGTATTTAAGAATTTCTTTACTTTTGCATCTTCCTTACGCTATTTCCTCTTCTATAGCACAATATATTGTTAGAAATAAGATTATTTTATATAAAAACTTGTGTTTAATTTTCTATTTGTCGTTGATCTTTGATAAAAATACGAGGGTGTGCGAACATTTTAAATTATTTCCCTATTAATTGAATCAAAATTTAAATTTTAATTAAATTAAATTTGAAATGAATATTCGAATAATTCTAACAATTTTAATTATTCAGACAATTCAAATTACTCGATCAAACAAATTGATTTGCGTTCGAACAATATTGGGACACCCCTAAGCAACAGTATAACATTTTGACTGTAAGTAATTTATATTATAAGAATAAATAATTGCAATTTAGTTTAAAATGCGCTTCCAAGCTTTGTATTGTAATTTTTATTCAACGCCATCTGTAGTCAGCGGTTTGTTTAATTTACGTTCAACTATAAAAATACTTTTTTTCGATTTTTTGAAAAAACCTTGTTACTAAAATATGGACCTCTTTTTTTTCGAAAAAAACCTGTTTTTCTCAAAAGAATTCCAACGTTATTAAAATGTATGTTTCTTAGAAAATAATCTTACATTAATTATATACGTATTTTGCTTTATCAACAAACTCTCGTATTATTACGAGCATTTGGCATTTTTTATTAAAACAATACTTGCGATTTTCTACATTGTATATAATATTAAGCAGAAAATATAAATTCGTATTATGTTTATATAATTCTAATTGAAAAATCAAGAAATCAGCTAAATATATGGTAGTCACTACTTTCGGATATAGATTATAACTTTTTTATATAAATTACGTTCTTAGATAGTAACTTTCGAAATTTCAGTTTATTTAATTATAAGTTGAGACAACTTCAACGTCGATTGCATACTAGTTCCTTTTATTTTTAAAGATATATTAGACTGTATAATTTACGCATTTTGTTATGGTGCCGGCGTCTTGATAATCTATTATATAATAAAAACAAAGAAAATTATATTGTATTTTTATTGTAATATAGATCCTGAATTGATAAATTGTTTTACAGCTAAAAGGAATGTGACCGTGCTGACGAAGATGTTGCCAACTAAGCCTCTTTGTTATTGTTAAGTATTGATATAGCGACATTAAAAACTGAAAAAGAAAACAGTATTAAAATAATTGTCTTAATCCTTATAACTATTTTGATATCGCATTTTTATTAAAATTTAATGTAAAAAAAAGGTTAAATGAATGAATGAAATAGTATAACAAAGAAAAAAAATGCCACCAATAATATATAGACCACTTCTATAAACGTAAAATATGTAATGAATTTAATTGCTCCCACACTCTACCAGTAAATGAAGTGGCAACGCTGAGATAAACTTCAGACATCTTTTTGCGATCTAGTCTGCGGTAACAGATCGTGTATTCATTGTAGATAATTCCATTATCTTCTGCTTTATTTCGGATATCTGAAATTCCCAATTGCATATTTAACAATGAATGCGTTTTATCAAAATTCGATCATACTGTACCTTTATTCGTCAATAAATACTTTTTGTTATAGATATTCGAGTTCTATACTGGTGCGCAAATGTAATATTTTGTTTATTTTTAATTGTAACAGTATTTATGGCCAGACTAAGTATATATATAATATAATAACCAAAAATATAAAATTCAAGTAATACCGCATTTTTCTCGAAACCATTAACATGTTCTTTACTGCCATAAAATTATGAAAAAATAATCGATATATTTTCATCTTTAAATCGAATTGGACAACACGAATATATTTTATTCTTCTATATGTAGAGGTACCGTCGTAGGTATGTCTATAGCAAGGAATTTAGTCTATATATATATATTAAAAATGTGTTTTCCATGCCACAGCATACCGTACCATAGACAAACTACTACTAAATGCAAATATTATTTGAAACAACTATTAAATGGTGTAGATATGATATACTTATGTCATACAAATACCTCATATAACTTCGCGCAAAAAAAAACGATGTATCGATTAACCTCCGAGTAATACTTCCTTATTATAATAGGTCTTTACCTATGAAATTACCGTTCTGCAGTACTGGCCATTTGAAATCAAAATAATTTTTGTTTGGCTAAGAATTCTAATTTCAAATTAATTTTATTTTAAAAACATGGAATTCTTTTTCTAAAAGTAGTCATTTGTTTATTGATTAGTGTTACATTTTCATCGCATTTCAATCTTTTCTCTCATCATGGATACGTTAAAAATTCGAGTAATTATGGAATATGAGTACCGTCGTGGCAGCAACGCGGCACAAGCGGCACGCAACATCAACGACGTTTACTACAAACCAACGCACCACCTGTTATTGGTTTGCTCGCTTCCGTTCTGGTAATTTCGACCTGAAAAATGAACCTCGCGGTCGTCCGAAGACTTTGGTCGACAATGACGAATTAAAGGCAATTGTGGAAGCTGATGATACACAATCTACGGCTGAATTAGCAGCAGCTTTCGACGTTAGCGTCACAATAATATTGGTCCATTTGCGTCAAATTGGCAAGGTAAAAAAGCTTGACAAATGGGTGCCTCACGAACTCAATGATCGCCAGCGCGAAGTACGCCTCGAGACGTGCCTTGCACTGCTTAACAGACACACAAATGAAGGAATTTTGAACCGCATTGTTACCTGCGATGAAAAATGGATTCTGTTTGATAACCACAAGCGCTCAGCAAGCTGGTTAGATCCTGGTTCAGCACCTAAACAATGTCCTAAATGAAAACTTACCCCTAGAAAAGTGATGGTTACTGTTTCGTGGTCTAGCGCCGGTGTGATTCATCACAGCTTCTTACAAAACGGGGTGAGCATTACTGCAGATGTGTACTGTGAAGAACTGGATACAATGATGGAGAAGCTGGCACATCTCCAACCAGCATTGGTCAATAGCTCGTCTCCGCTGCTCTTGCACGATAACGCACGACCTCATACTGCACAGCAGACGGTCTCCAAGTTGCAAGAACTGGGGTTGGAAGTTTTCCGTCATCCGCCATACTCACCAGACCTTGTGCCTACAGACTACTACTTTTTCCAGAATTTGGATAACTTCTTGGCGGGAAAAAATTCAATACCCGAGAGGCAGTACAAAATGCCTTTGAAGAATTTCTTGCCTCCCGTCCAGCTGATTTCTTTAAGAAGGGCATCAATAAACTGCCACTGCGTTGGCAAAGATGCATTGATTGCATGGGTAATTACTTCGATTAATACAAATAAAAAATACATGAAAAAAAATCGTTTACATTTTTTCATACAAAACAGCAATTTCATAGGTAAAAAAGACCTAATATATAGGATACAAGAATCAATACATTTATCAAAGTAGACAACCTTACCTTTTGTATTTCATTATATAACACTTTCTGCTCTGTCCTTGGTGTTAGATCTTGTCGATTCAAATCTATAGCTTCCAGATTCGTAAACAATTGTTTTATCTTCATTGCGAAATGCACATCGTTGTCGCTCTTCCTTGGTACAGTCGGTTTGCACCTTCTTACTAATTTCTTTTTATATTTATCGGGAAGATCTTTCTCAATGTCGTCTCTTGTCAGGAATTTCATGTATTCCGGGTTAGTATCGTATGGATATGACTCTGAGTTTAATCTGTACGATGGATCTGCTGTTTGCTGTTTGTGTTTATAATTCTGACGCCAATTTTTTATGTATTCCAAATTTCTAAAATAATATCGCATCATTACAGGTTTGTATAGTACAGTGTAAAGTTTTCAAAAATCACGACTTTATACGAATAACATATATCTCCCTTATATGTTGTAAAATGAGATAACAGAAACCGAAATAAGTAAGCTTAGAAAGGATCGGACATGGTGCCGGATGGTAGAACATAAATTTGAGTGGATTGTGACTATCAAACACCAAGTGCAAAACTTAATATAGTGGAATATTTAGGCGTGTCGTTGTATTGACTCTCTTCATTTGTTGCGTCAGAAATAGCCAGTGTATATTCTGCCACTGAGATACTTACAGCGTCGACTGTCCATGGATTATTGATTTACTGCGGTATTTTTGCAATGTACTATGCTTACCATTAAGTGCAGAACCGTCATTTTGCCGGCTACTTTTCGTCATACATAGTAAAGCTGATACGAATTAAAATGTCTGGGTGTGCTGGTGCCACGGCCGGAATGCGCACATACTTTTTATATAACAACACGATTGCTACTCGTGAATTCTGACTTCATATACAGGTGCCAAACAACAAGCTAAACAAAACCCATTTACACAAGTGTTTCAAATTTGAAAAAAAAAACAATATCATCGTTATCTACATCTCTAGTTATCAATTGCTCGTACATTACAATAATTGCGTAATGGTGCGTCGATTATAATAAATGTAGCCAAAATCGTTAAAATTAAAAACACGATGCAAATTTCCCAACTTAAATAGAATTTAGCTTTTATCATACGTGAGTATTTCGTATTAAATTATTTAATTCTAAAAGTAAAATTGTGTTGAACAATCTAGATTCAAGATAATATGTGTACATAAGATACAAACTTTCTCCCTTGCAAGATTTGATCTATCTTCGTCGTCAATTCCACGTGTTTCTTCAGTGCTTTCTCTTTGAAATAGCTACGTCTAATCTTATCGTTTTGTTCCCTCCAGCTACTCGCTCTCAAAGCCTTGACATACTTGGCGCTCTGACAGTAAGGTGGCAATGTCTTGCTCCTACTTTTAGGTAATTTATGACATTTAACTTTCGCGTTTGACGATTCATCATCAGATTCTTCAGACGACTTATTTCCATTAAATTGTACAGATAAAGTATTTCGATTTGCTTTTTCCAGTTCAAGGACTGAGTTGTAACTGATCGCTTCTTGGTAGTTTTCGTTATAAACACCCTCATCTTCGAAACTATCTGATTGTGACTTCGTAAATATCCCTTCCAAGTATTTATCGTGGAGGTAGTTTAAAATGTTCATGATACCAGAATCGATTATTTCTTTCGGTGGATATTTGAGGGGGTTCCCTGACAGTAGTAAAACCCGTAAAGAACTCACAGTGCCAAGTTCGTCAGGTAATGATCCAATCTTATTATTTTGCAACAAGAAGTGTGTGAGATATTGATGATTTTTAATTGTTTTAGGTATGTCTGTGATGTGGTTATCTCTCAAGTCGAGCCACATAAGTCTCGGTAATGACGGAAATAAATCATCAGGAAGTTGCTTGATATTATTGTTTTGCAGATACAGCGCCTGAAATAACAGTAACATTTTTCTTTGTATTCTAAACTTACAGTTCACTAAAAATCAATAATATTATCATACATAGTAATCGTAAAATAACTAACACAGAGTAATTTGTTTTTTATTTCTGGCACGCAATTTAGACTTCGCGCCGATAAATCAATTTTTGTTTCATCATTCAAATCTTCCTCGTATATGCTTTGAGAAGCAAATTTATCAGATTCTACACTCATTATTTTCTAAAAATTCGTATGTAATTGCACAAACAGTTTAATCAATAAAATCTCTTAGCAATACTGTTCCAAATAAACATGTCCCAACGGACTTTTAGACATGGCGCCATAGCGTGTTAAATTTTATTATAGATAATAACTGACCGACCATAGACATTTTCCACTTCCTATACTTTATCTACGCTTTTTAAAACGGATAAATATGTACAATAGTATTCCAAAACAATACTTTTATTCACCTCCTAAAATTGGTACTATTATATATATAGTAAAAATAATATTTGTACGTTTATGAAAACTATAAACCATAAATTACATAATCATAATGCTTATCGATAATTTTATGAAATTATCTCAATTTCATTTGGCAGATAATAAATGTACGTATGTGTCGGCGTAAGAGCGTGCTCCAGATAACTCTCACAAGGATCCATCACGAAAACGACTCTACTAGTCAGAATTACAATATATTTCCTTCTCAACAACGTTACCTTTCAATAATCGTACAAAGAATGTCTTTTTAACTGAATCTAACTTTACTTTTATATTGCTCATTCGTAACTCACTAAACTACCCTATATCTCTTTTTCTTTGACAATAATAGAACATATTTCTTAATTACAAACATAGGTAACATTAACGGTTCACAAAACAATCTACAACTATTATAATTCTTAATTATAAGTCGAAATATAATCTGAATTCGTTTAATTATCTAGAAATAATTATAATAAATATACACCGGAAATATCCCATTTTACTCTTCTGTGACAAAATATTATATAAAACAATATTCGCTAATAATTAAATATATTCAAAACTTCTAAAGTTGAAATATTATATCTTAGTTCGCTTAATTATTTAGCGATGTTTATAATAAAAATAGACCAGAAATATCATACCGGAAATATCATGTTCCACGTTTGTGACAATCATATTTATATTTAATTATTCTTAAAACAATATTATATAATAATTATAAACTAACCAAAACTTCTATTAAATCGTAATAATCTTAAATCCTTACTTATCATAGTAATGTGTTTTAAGATCATGAATGTGGAGACTAAAAGGATAATCCTTTAAGGATAATTTAACGTCGGTATTATCTAAAATTGATTCTAAATTATGAATTACAATTTATTATTCTATATTTCATTTTATTCACTTTTTATAAGAGTTGGTAATAATATTTCACGTGTTATTTAAGTTCCGAGTTAGCTGATAGATGGCACTACAGATGCTTTGATTTTATTTGTTAGTTACATACATTGAAACCAGATGGCAGTACAGTCGCGCCCATATATGCGATATCGGCTTAACAACATTATGTAGATGATTTAATAGTCTTAAAGTCATAAGATTAATATATGTATTCAGAAATTTTATCAAAATCAAAATTTAATCAAGCTAGAATCTATTTATGAACTTTCTGAAATCTAAAAAAGCGTTTCAATATTACCGATACATTTTTATTATGAAAATATTTAGTTTTAAATTATAATTACAATTTAATGTCAAAATTAAATAACATATCACTACATACTTAAGAAACATGGATAAGACCAGAATCGGTTTTAGTGTTAGGTTGACCGGTTGACGGGTTGACACATGGTGAATACATCACTATTTCAGTTGCAAGATGGCGAACGTGCGGGATAGTGACACATCCTTGTGGCTTCACAATAAACTCGGTACATCGAATGATTCGTGGACAAGTGGCTCAATTTGTACACAATTAAACGCTGAAGTTTTAAAAAACATCAAGGATTGTTTCCCTGATTTGCAAACACAAGTGAAATTAAAATTATTGTTAAGTTTCTTTCATATCCCGCGCAGAAATGTTGAAGAGGTAACTTTTCTCCCTTATGTTCTATGGTTTTGCGTAACTGTATTGTTATTTTTGTCTCTTTTAGTTATTATTAAAATTCATAAGCAGGAAAGAGATGAGCAATCAGATATGTATGTGGTTGTTTTATTTGTTGTGATATACATGTCAATTTACATTTTAATTTCATCGAAGACGCATTATTACACAATATTCTGCTAAAATATCTCATATTTGCTAATTATTGACGTTGTACAACGTTATTTATTTCGATTTCAACCGATTTTTTTATTGATAATGGTTATTTATTATGAAAATCTATTGAAGATAGAATTTGGTTATGAAATAAACTAGACAATTTTATATTTATTAGTTTGCTAGATTATTTTCTGATATAATATTTTGGTGAGCAGGAATTTCAGGAATGTTATTTATACAAAGCTGTATAACAAAATATAAAGAAAAATTATGAATACAATAAATTTCAGTATAATAAGATAAACAAGCATGTAAATTTTTAATCTATTTCTCTATGTTTGTAAATATTATATCTTTATAATTATACCAGTCAATTTGAATATTCATTGAAAATTAAAGTATTTTTTAAATATTATAATTTTAGGATGTATTTTAGGCTACAGTTACATATACACTAATAAATATTAGTAAGAGCTAGTTACTAAATCCATTTTCTTTTTCTTCTCACTATATCAACCAATCCTCTTTATAGAGATTATCACTGTTTGTCTTTACTTCAACGTTCCAAGAAGGTATTGAGTGGCCTACAATCAATCCTCTTTAATGAGGTTGTCACTGTTTTGTGTTTACTCCCAACATTCCAAGAAGGTACTGGCCTCCTTATTAGAACTTTCCAAGTAATTACAGTTGACATGTGGGAACTCATGCTTTACTGTGTTATTTCCTATCCATGTCCCTTTTACACAGCAATCAAACTATATAATTTTTATATATAAATTTCTTCTCTACATGTGTATATCACTGAACTCCTAAACGGCTGGAGCGATTTTGATGAAACTTTGTGTGCATGTTCCTGTGGATCTGAGAATGGTTTATATCCACAATTGGACCTGGTAGGTGGTGCTGCGGTTGAATTTTAGATTTTTTCTATTTCAAATAGTCTAGCGTCGCTTGCATCCTTTTAAAAACAACTTTAAATCATTCATAATTCAACCATAATTAATCTGGAAGAGCAAAATTATACAATTAATATTTAATACTACCTATAAAGTGACTCTCCCATGACTAACTTGACACTGGGCAGAATTAGTATCTTTGAGACAGTATTATTTAAATGTTGAAGTTGAACTGTAACCACATATATATATTGGAGAGTTTCTGTGGGACAGTTTTGAGCGCTACTTTTATTCAAGACTGTGTGTCTGGGGTTTTTATATGTCAATGCTTAAGATTGATAAAGTAGTATATGACATAAATATCAAATAGAATGTTGATTATCAAGGACAGCGATAAAAACATTGTTCTTTTACATTAAATTGCTTTATGAAGGCATACACATGACAATTCATTTCTAGGTATTGTAATAAATACCTACTCCATTCACTTTTTGCTTTACCTAGAAATCATATTAATTTACCTTTTTACTTTATGAAGTATAAAACAGGCATGAAATTCACCTTACTAGAAGATTTAATATATTTAATTAATAGATTAGATTAATAGATAATAGATTTTCTGTAATAGCCAACCTATTTCAGAGAATTGAGCTGAAAAGCCACAATATCTTTTTCTAACTCGCTTCTAAATGGAAGACCTCACCTTGAGAACTACTGTTTTGTGGCAGATATATGACTGTGGTGCAGTAAAAACCTTGCACAGGCACTACCATTAGTGTTGTCCCATAATTTTCATATAATTCAAATGGTAGTCTGTGTTCTTCTACAAAGAAGAATGTTGCATCAAGGATTTCAAACTTTTGACAGTAACTGAGTTATGATTTTACAATTAAAGACTACTAACCCACTTATTCTCTATAAAACCTAATTTATATATAAATATATGTAGTAATTTATAAATTGGATACTCCAAAGAGATGAAAGGAATCCCAAAATATAGAAAGTTCATAAGAAATATTACAGGTTTTCCTACTCAATATAACATCATACCAATATCATAATCCTTGTGCTGATTGAGTGGCTTGGCTGGTGGAATATCTATCCAATACCCACAAGTTCGAACCTGGCATGTTCTATAGAACTTTACCTGGATTGGCATACATTTATTAATTTATATTGGCAATACTATCGGCTGACGGTGAAGGAAAACATTATGAGGAAACCTGACCCTGAGAAATATTCCTATAGTACCACCACATTGGGAAAAATATTATATCTGTGGATTTCTCATAGTTTGAAATCACTAATAGTGTGGGCTGTCCTGGTGTTTATGATATTACATTGCTTAGGGAAGGGACCTATGGCCTGACCAGGGCCCCGGTGTTTGCTTCTTTCACCCCGGTTCCCTGGTCCACAAATATGCGCTACGCGGCAGTGGAGTTTTAGCCAGTAGGAGTCTGGCATAACCCTCTCTTTATCCCCTGGTAGCGAGAGGTGTATCCTAAGAAGGAGTTCTCCACTTTGAAAAAAAGAAAAAAAAAGGGACCTATGACCATGCAGTGGGTCTCTTACAGACTAATGATGTTCACACTCAAAATGATAGTACACTATTAGGAGGTTTTTGAATGAAAACAAATAAATTTTATGTACATTTTTAGTGGAAAAATGAACTGGAAGAAATCATTGAAGTGGCAGCGGTGGATTCAGATTTGTGGGTCGCCATGCTCGCAGAGGTACTCAAGACATTCCCATCAGTGGGCACCCTTAATACAGAGATAGCAGAGTTTGATGAGACAAGGCCCATCTTCAGCGATATGATCGGTGAACTGAGGCGAGCCTTAGCAAAACATTCTGATCTCGGACTGCTGCCACTCGAGTGCCTATATTTAAATAAAAATGCTTTAGTATCAGTGGTAAGTTGTTTATACATATAATAAGAATTTAAAACTAAGGTGTCTGTCTGTACATTTTAGGTTTTTTAACAAATAAATCTCAAGGAGTAACTAATAAAATCAGTTTTAATCAATTTTGTCTTTCAGCTTGTATGAACACGCATCATTGCTAAAATACTGCGTTCATGATAAAACCTTTATCAGAAAATTATAAAGCATGTCTTCAAGTAACATTTAGTCTTTGATTCATTAAAGTCAGTTCCCTCTATCTATGAGTACGCGGCTTAAGCTCGAGAGAAAAGTAGATAAATAAATGGACTTAATACATTCAGATGACTTTATTAATTGCTATTTTTATATAAGGTTTAACGCGGACGAAGAAGTCGAGGACACAACTAGCTATAAATATATTTTGTAAGTTAATACTTCTTTGTTACGTTCCATGTTACGTGTACCACGTGATTATACGTCACGCTTGATCTTCTAGCCATGAGCCAAAACCACGTGCTAAGGGAGTGTTTATAATTTGCCAGTTATTGTTATTGAGAAATTAAATAGACATGCTTGCTGTGTCACTATACTACTAAAGCGATGATGGCTTAGTTGATAGTGTGTTTGCAAGTGAACCGGAGCTTCCGGTGAAAGAAAACATTGTGATGAAACCATAGATAGCATGGTGCTAAGGTTTATTTTTCTAAGTCTGTTTTTTTTTATGTCATAGCAGACAAACGAACACGTCGGTCACCTGATTTTAAGTCATCACCGCTGTCTATAGACACTAACAATACCAAGGGTGTCGAACGTGCGTTGCCAGCCTGTGTTTTTGAGGGAAGGGAGGGAGTGGGGAGGTGGGCCTCCGGCGCTCTCACTGACCTAACGAAACTATGCTGGCTCTGTTATTTCACGTCGGTTTTCTGTGAGAGGGTAGTACCCCGGTCGATGTTGAATGTTTTTCTTCATTGATAGTGCTAGTTCATTACATGGACTCCAACCAAAGATGCCATCACTAAACTTTCCGTAAAATATTCTCAAATATATAAAAAGGTCCTATTGTCTGTAGGTGGGTCAACAACCCAACGCTGTGAAACATTTCACGTTAAAACGCAAACCGAAATCAGTGGCTCTCCGCAGTGAGCTGCTCGCGAAAGCCACAGAAGTACAGGCGAATCAGAAAAAGGCACAGGCGCCCACAGTGCCTGTCCGGAGTCGCGGTATGCCAAGAAAAATGACAGACACGAGTAAGTTTCACTTTTTTACTTTTTGAAGTTTCTTTTATCGATTTAATTAGAGAAGAAATTTTGTCATCGCTACTTAGATCTTATACAAGAGTCCGCTATTTCCCAGTACAAATGTTGTGAAGATCATGGATTCATAGTTAGTTTAAACAAAGACATTTAAATTTTATTTTTATGTTTATACTATCTAGTGCTTGTGATCTTCTTCACGATAGTTAGTTAGTCTTACTTCCACAGGAATTAAGTGTTTCATCTGGATTCAATACGGATGGTTTTTCATTGTTCTTAACTTTATTATTTCTGCTAAACCCTTATGGAATAGACTAATGATACGTATAGTCTGACCGAAACCGCTGTACCGCGCCTTAGGTATGCGCGGGAAGGTGGGGAGTGGAATAGAATAAGGGCATGATCTCACATGAGATTCGCAGTGTCAGACAGTTCTCACGATACCAAAGCACAATTTATATTTAAGCTGTATATTTACGAATATAATTATATACAAACCTTGTTTTTGTCCAGTATTATTTTTACATAAGTACAAATAAAATGAATCTTTCATTCTTGGAAATATAAAATTTTTACGTATAACGCACGACCCATCTATAGATATTTTATCTCATGTGCCTCTGACACAGACGATCCGTTGGCTGTTATTATGTGAGACATTTTAAATAATTTTTTTCCCCAGTTGAGATGTTGTGAGTATATCTCTCTTCCCCTAACCTCATGCGAGATCCTTCAAAATATATATTTTGAGTATAAACGCCTTGGATTTATTAAAAAAATAAAAACAATTTGCTTTATTGCTTTTGATTTTAATTTTACTTTTTTACTATTATTATAATTACTTATAATTATTATTACATTACATTTCGAAATATTAATATTAAATGACTTTACATCTATTCATGGGTTTAAATATACGTAACAGTGCTGTGCCAGATATTCTCATATTGTAGAAATATGCTTTATTTTAAGATAGCGGGCTGGGCGAAGGTTGTACTGCCTTGATAATATTTTTTTAAATCTAAATAAAATTCAACCTCAGTGCGACCTAGTGAGTCCAATTGTGAATGTAAACAATTCTCGGATCCACTAGAACACACATACAAAATTTCATGAAAATCGGTCTAGTCGTTTAGGAGGGGTTCACTGACATACACGTACGGAAGAAATTTATATATAAAGATTAACCTAATTTTCATACATTTTTACACTATTTTACACTTGAAAAAAATTACGTGTTATTTGCCGAAACCGAGGGGGTTCTCCTACGTGAGATTTAGTGAAATTCGGCTGCGTCCCCTCCCGCCCTGAATACCTTACATAATTAATGGAGATCCCTTACAGGATAGTATGAACCTTTTGTCGGACGGATACAGTAACAATATTTTTTTATTTAGCTCCACTAAAAGGCTTACCGTCACGGTGGGCCGGCAGGTCAGGAGGTAGGGCTCCTCTCTCAGCGCCGGCGCCAGTACCTCGCCCACCACAACGCCCTGGCATTAAACTTCTCGACATAACTGAACAGCCGGCAACTCATGCCCAGATCAAGAAGAGGAGAAAATTGGGTAGGCTAACTTTTTTTTATCGCTACCATTTAATTGTTCATGTCATTTTCCTGAATGTTATAGCAGGCAGGTGGGACAGCCCCATACTGGGACACTGGTTACGCCTACATACCACCGTGGCGTTATAAAAATAATTAGTTCAATTCATAGTACATGTGAGTACTAACACTAGTTTTTAAGTTGTGTGTATACTAACCAAATGGATTTTTGATCTAAAATAATGAAATTGATGTGTGCGGCTTGAGATATTATCTTGGGATTGGATAGGTGAAAAATGTGGATTAGAATCAGTTGTAATGTAACATTTGAGATCATTCGAAAAAAAATGTTTTTATTTTAAACTAGCCTCTGCTCGTGCCTTCGTCCGCGTGATATAGTTACATTTGGGCTTACGCTAACACGCAGCGAAAGCTCTCAAGAGGAAAAAAACCCGATTTTGAAACATTCCTCATCGGTGCTCCGCTCCTATTGGTCTTATCATGATGATATATAACCTATAACCTTCCTCGATAAATGAGCTATATAATACTGAAATAATTTTTCAAATCGGACCAGTAACTCCTGAGATTACCCCCTACAACGTCACAAACTCACAAACTTTACCTCTTTATAATATTAATATAGATGTAGTGATTTGTCTTTTGGAGAAGGAAAAACATTGTGAAATCGTTTGGATAGAGTTCATAAGTTGGCCTGACTAGTTTTTCTTCTTAAGTTGAAAATCTACCACCAAGAGTCATTTGTCAGCTTCATTAATCAGTTCCCTTTCAGGCTTAGCGTGTTGCTAATTTATAGCAAATTTAAAATGGTTAAAGGTGATATCGTGGATAAAGTTCTACAAGACATAAATAAACATTTTTTTTTTTGTAAAGAAATGGAAGAAGGCGCGAAAAAGGCTCCGGCTGCAGCGCCCCTCTCCCCCCCACCGCCGGACTACACGAAAGGTCTCAACAACTACACACTACCGAAGCCAGAAGAACCGACAGCTGGTCAGTATGTTTTATTCATTCTAGTACTGTTTTTTTTTTATGTCAGCAGGCAAACGAACAGGTGGGTTACCTGAAGTTAAGTGATCACCATAGTCCATAGACACTAACAACACCAGGGGTGTCGAAAACGCGTTGCCAGCCTAGTAGTAGTTAGCGTTATATGTTAACTATGCCATACAAGTATCTCTTGTTTAATTTAAAAAAAAATTAATGGCACTGCAGTTGGGTAAACTTACTGAGAACTCCTTAAATTGTGACTGAGTCTGGTGCCACAGTACTTCATTGACATAGGCATTCACACTTCGGAGCATCTCGGTATTGCTTGACCAACCAGTCTGTAGTATTAATTTTATGCTTGGTTTATGCGGTTAAAAATAAAAAAAAATAGGTAGTGGAGTGGTTTAGCTAGTGAAACATCATTTCTATTACTTGAGGTTTGTACCCTATCTATTTTAATTTAAAATGTAACAACACGTGTGTTGTGGCGATAATGAGGTATGTTGTAATCATCAGGTACTGTCGCAACGAGCGTGACGGAGACAGCCCAACCGCTGGGCTCCCCCAGCACCAGCAGCGCCCAGCCAGCAGCACCAGCACCGGTTCCACGTGCCGACCAGCCTGCGGAGACCGGCGGGGCGGAGATCAGACCTCAGCCTGCCACGGACCAGACCCCGTCCCTCACCAGCCCTATACTCCTGCATCAGGTATTGCCAGCAAACCATACATTACAACAAACTAAAAAAATAATGGATGTGTCCTTATAATCTCACGATAGAAGTGAAAAGCTACAACAGCACTACCAGGCCCGGAGTACTTTGCCTGGATAATAAAAAATATCCTAACCTAACCGCAGCGCCACCTACCGGATCCAGTTGTAAATCTAAATCATTGTCTACTCCATACAAAGAAATTTATTAAAATCTGTCCAACCGTTTAGGAGAGGTTCAGTTATATACACACGGACAGAAGATACAGATATATGTTCTTCTTCTATATAAATAAAACTAACTTCTGCCCGCGACTTCGTTTGCGTGGAATAGTTACTTTGGACTAACGCTAACACGCAGCGGAAGCTCAAGAGGAAAATATCCCCGATTTTGAAACATTCTTCATTGGTGCTCTGCTCCTATTGGTTTTAGCGTGATGATATATATAGCCTATAGCTTTCCTCGATAAATGGGCTATCTAACGCCGAAAAAAAATTTCAAATCTGACCAATAGTTCCTGAGATTACTGCGTTCAAACAAACAGACAAACTCTTCAGCTTTATATGTATTATTATAGATAATACAGGTATATATCATTATGTGCACATCACACAAAACCACTGTGCAGATTACGATATATATATATATTTTTAATTCTATTTCCTAGGCACTTAGTCCTTAAAAAAAAAAATATCAGCATATTACCACAAGATACTTATATTACCTCCTCGATAATCTAAAAGATTGGTTGCCAAAAATAATATTACATTTTTTTTTACAAAAAAAATAAACCGCCTTCTATGTTATAAATCAGTAAGGCACTAAAAAGCGAAAAATAACAAAATTAATCAAATTAAATAAAAAAAAATTGATATTCGCGCTAATATATTCGAAGTCAATACCAACCTTACTCAAATAACCAATTCAAATAGGAAAAGAATTTAAATAAAAAAAAAAAAACATTAAAATCGGTCCATACATGACGAAAATATCGATTAACATCCATAAAAAAAAAAAACATTCAACCGAACATAGTAACCTCCTCCTTTTTCGAAGTCGGTTAAAAATGCTATAAGTTTTGTTTCGAACGATATGCGAGACGAAACTTATGGCTATAACTTCATTTGGTTCAAACAGATTGATAATGGCTGAATAATGTTTTCAGACGTCAGGAGCAAAACCTATAGTGATAGGACAGCAGCCGAAACTTCTAATAGCGGGTCAAGCCGGTGGCAAACCCGTACTCCTGACAGCTCAGAACCTGATCAACACCGCATCCGCTGTAATCCTGCAACCTGGTGGAAAGGCCGTGCTCCTGCAGAACATCAAGCCGGTGAGTGACCGTTGTTTACCTGAGACGAACTTACTTTCCATGATATAGTATACAATGTAAACTCTATATAACGATACTTGTGCAATGACAAACTCTGTAATACGTCGAAGTTGCTTGACTTTGGTTTACTGTATTTTATATAGCGTTGTCACAACAATATTTCATTAAGCATAAATCAACACTGTCTAAAAAAAATTTATTACAAGTAAAATTATTGTGAATGTTGGTTATGTTAAGTTTTATTAACCTCAAATAGATGGCGCTGTAACACGTTGACTGCCAGACGGATTTTCCATGGTTTGTCCGAAGCGCCAACATTATGCAATGCATGTTATGATCACATATTGTTTCCAGCCAATAATATGAGTTATAAAATCGTGTTTGAAGTAATTTTTGTGATGGGGGTCGCCGGTGCCCCCCCCCCGACGGCGTTAAAGGCAGTTATTACGATTTTCTGAGGTGTGCTATAACAAAAATTCAAAGCAACTAGAAAGATCTAAAGAAAAGAATTCTACTAAAAGAGTGATGACATATTGTACAGACTCGTTGATTCACCATGTCTTTGCAAAATGCACTGAGAATGTGTAGGTATTTCATAAATCCTTTTTATACATTCTATATTGCATTAATGTCTTCAAACCATTATAGTAACAATGGTATTATTCAAAAATTGATTAGTATCCATATTTTATATATAAATTTCTTCTGTACGTGGGTATGTCACTGAACTCCTCCTAAACGGTTGGACCGATTTTGGTGAAATTACGTGTGCGTGTTCCAGTGGATCTGAGAATGGTTTAGATTCACAATTAGACCCGGTAGATGGCGCTGCGGTTGAATCTTAGGTCTTTTTATTATCAAGGCAGGACAAGGCCCGCCGGGACCCCTAGTTTACTATAATTATGTAGTTTTAGTACTGAATGTGCCGCAGGTCATCGGTGACGCCCATACCACTGTAACAACGATGTGTTAATTTAGGACCCCGTTTGAATTTGTTTTTCAATAACTGAGCCAAATAACACAAGATTATGAATAAAATAGAAAATCCACTAAATGACTTACCAAGATTCCCGTTAATAACTCTTCAAAGAGTTCCTTTTTTTTATTGTAGCTCGGCAAAATGAGTGCACTGTGCCTGATGGTAAGCACCGTACAATCCAAAAACAATTGCGACCACCGAGTGACATACTTTCCATCGCCGGTCGCCGCTGTCATGCCGGCCTGCGAAAAGCTGGATATGCACAGGATGATCCCGAAACGCGACCCGCAGAAGCGAACCACTATGACGGGCTTTTTCGCCATATACATGGTGGTTGCGATCCAGTCAGACTGTAAAACCCTTCCACCCCGCTTTCGCCATTGCCTCGTTGGTTATTCAGCAGGGTGCGCCATGTGCAGGTGAGGTTGGCTTGGATGTTTCAAGTCTTAAGATATTATTCGACTGTTGTTGATGTAAGCTATTATATAATTCACAAGTGTATCGGATTCACATAGTATGTTTATGTGTTGTATGTCCAGATGTCACAGACTGTGGTGCAAGCGGGCACTCCCCGAGCCTCCTTGCCTGTCCCCGCGCTGCATCACGCCACTGGACTACATCAGATACACCAACCTGTAAGTTATAACGGTTTTAGTTGATACTTATAACCCGTCCCGGCTTCAACTGGATGCAGTTGGTGTGTAAACTGCTTTGGTGTGAATCCAGATCTGTTAAACTGGTTGATTTTTTAATTTTCACATAAACAGATGTAAGAGTAGAACTATCAAAATGATCGCCTTGCAATTTTGGTCCTTTTTTGATTTTTTTTTATTTGATACTTTTGAACAAAAATTTTTTTGGTTACTGTGAATTAGCTTTAGCAAATGTATATACTATGCTCTAAGAATCTTTTTTTTTAGTTTTTTTATAAGGAACAGTTAAACCATACATTTTTGTCGTGTAAGTTTAATTAAAACGCACCATACGTCATAGAAGTTGTGAAAAGATACCACTTGGGGATAAGGATATGAAGAAGATCCCATTTAGGTGGGATTAGGATATAAAAAAATCTTATTTGTGTGGGATAAGGGTATGAAGAAGATCCTAATTGGGTGGGATAGGGATATGAGGAATGTCTTATTTATGTGGGATAAGTATATAAAGAAGTTCCTAACTAGGTGGGATAAGGATATGAAGAATGTCTTATTTATGTGGGATAAGGGTATGAAGAATGTCTTATTTATGTGGGATAAGGGTATGAAGAAGATCCTAATTAGGTGGGATAAGGATATGAAGAATGTCTTATTTATGTAGGATATGGGTATGAAGAAGATCCTAATTAGGTGGGATAAGGATATGAAGAATGTCTTATTTATGTGGGATATGGGTATGACGAAGACCCTAATTAGGTGGGATAAGGATATGGAGAATGTGTTATTTATGTGGGATATGGGTATGAAGAAGATCCTAATTAGGTGGGATAAGGATATGAAGAATGTCTTATTTATGTGGGATATGGGTATGAAGAAGATCCTAATTAGGTGGGATAAGGATATGGAGAATGTGTTATTTATGTGGGATATGGGTATGAAGAAGATCCTAATTAGGTGGGATAAGGATATGAAGAATGTGTTATTTATGTGGGATATGGGTATGAAGAATATCCTAATTAGGTGGGATAAGGGTATGAAGAATGTCTTATTTATGTGGGATATGGGTATGAAGAATGTCTTATTTATGTGGGATAAGGGTATGAAGAAGATCCTAATTAGGTGGGATAAGGATATGAAGAATGTCTTATTTATGTGGGATAAGGGTATGAAGAATGTCTTATTTATGTGGGATATGGGTATGACGAAGATCCTAATTAGGTGGGATAAGGATATGGAGAATGTGTTATTTATGTGGGATATGGGTATGAAGAAGATCCTAATTAGGTGGGATAAGGATATGAAGAATGTGTTATTTATGTGGGATATGGGTATGAAGAATATCCTAATTAGGTGGGATAAGGGTATGAAGAATGTCTTATTTATGTGGGATATGGGTATGAAGAATGTCTTATTTATGTGGGATATGGGTATGACGAAGATCCTAATTAGGTGGGATAAGGATATGGAGAATGTGTTATTTATGTGGGATATGGGTATGAAGAAGATCCTAATTAGGTGGGATAAGGATATGAAGAATGTGTTATTTATGTGGGATATGGGTATGAAGAATATCCTAATTAGGTGGGATAAGGGTATGAAGAATGTCTTATTTATGTGGGATATGGGTATGAAGAAGATCCAAATTAGGTGGGATAAGGATATGAAGAATGTGTTATTTATGTGGGATAAGGGTATGAAGAGGATCTTTTTTAGGTAGGATAAGGGTAAGAAGCGATCTATAATAATTTAAATGCTTTTATTAAGATGAGATATGATTGTCCCGTAGGTACAGTTGTCGCAGACGGTGCAGCAGACTGCGGCATCAGCACCAGCAGCAGCACCTGCTCCGGTGCAGGCAACACAGCAACAGCAGCAGGGAGGGCAGCAAACACAGCAGCAAACGCCGCTGTTGCCGCGTAGAGGACTTTCACTAACCGTAAGTGTTCATTACTAACTTTAACCCGTGACGTCACTCCTCTGAATATGATACGTCGCCGTAACTCTACACTTTCTTCTAAATCGTGATTTTATTCCTAGCGCTTGACTCCTGTAGAGGAGTCTAACATTATATACCCTAGTTAGAATAACCTTTAAGTCATATGTTATATAATTTCCTCTTATGATAGCCTCCTCTGCAATCTATGTTAAAATCTAGCACATCTATGAACAAATTATTTTATATTATTACTGGCTTCAGCATGAATGGGTCGGCTCGTTCGGGGTAGTACCATCCTCTCGCAGAAAACCGACGTGAAGTAACAGTGCTTGCATTGTTGCGTTTCGTTCGGTTAGTGAGAGCGCCGGAGACCCACCTCCCCTCCCCTCTCCTCTCCCTCCCCTAACTCATCCCTCCAAAGGGTGGCAACGTACTTGCAACTCCTCTTGGGGTGGTAGTGTCCATGGACGGTGGTGATCATTTAACATCAGGTGACCCACATGTTCGTTATACTATGACATATAAAATATGACATATAAAAAAAAAAACATGGTAAGATCTGTTGTTGCGTTTCATAACGAAAATATGTTGAGACTGATTTAATTAGGTCCATCTAAATATACAACATCTATTCGGTAAAAAACTAATGTATACAACACACAGTGAAATTAGTTTTAGCTTTAACGGAAGTCGCATAAGTTGTAAACGACAATGTAACACGTCGTGAATCTGGTATTAAATTTAAGCGTAAGTTGTGAGCGTCGATGTAACACACAGTGAAGTTAGTTCTAGTTTAAAACGGAAGTGGCGTACACTACGAAGTTAGTTGATAAACAGTCTCATTAGAAATATTGTGTGAACAATATATATTATCTATATTAAATAGGTTAAACATAATTTCATAAAAACTTCTCCTTTTAAACCTACCAACATTTATCTCTGCATCACCTAATGGTTGACTGGTAGAGAATGCCTTCGGCATTAAGTCCGCCATTGCGTATTTAAGGCATAATGTATAAATAAATAAATAAATATATGTTATTTATTCGAACTTTTATTCATAGTATTTAATTTAGTTGTTCGATCTCTTGACTTGCATATTTGTCTTTCTTTATATTCACGCCAGGGAAGTATTACTTCTTACGTAAACATACTGTTTTTTCTTTTTGTATTTTCCAAGTGAAATCTTCTATATCCATGTTGAGTGATATTTTTTTTTACGGGAGATATATTCATAATTTTGCATCATGACATGAATAAGCGTGACCGACCGTGAGGTGGTAACCTCCACACCCACACGGGTCGGGGTACCTAACCTAGGCAGTGGACTGTATTTAAATTGGCTGGAGGTAGATACCCCTGAAAAAATGTATGCCGGAAGTATTTCCCTATAATCGGGATGAAAGCTCACTTATTTGATATAATGTTTTTTTCGCCCCCGTTGCCGTTGGTGAGAGCACCAGATTTTTTTTTTTTTATGTCAAAAGGATAGGTTCATATTTGGTTTGCGTAAGTTTGATCGCATATCAGAATTTCGAACAAATCTATAATGGCTCCCTGTGAGGCTACGCCGGAACGCTCGCACTCTTTATCTTCTATACGGTACTCTCTTTAACCCTATCGCTCCTCTGTACTTAAAAAATCGTTTTCAGTTCCTGTGCGATAGGCATACTCGAAATTTAAGGTCATCAGATGATTTAACGTTAGAAGTCCCTGCTCATTCCACTAGTTTCAGCGCCAAGTCTTTCACAATCCAGGCTGTCCGACTATGGAATGCTCTACCGATTTCTATAAGATGGGCGCAGACGATGGGCATTTTTAGAAACTCTGTCAAAAAACACTATTTATCTATTTAAAATTCGCTTATGTGTATATATTTATCAATCTATATATATATATATATATATCATATATTGCATTACATTATATTATATTACATTACAGTTATTATATTTTATATTATTTATAGTTATTACATTATTATATTACAGTTACGTGCCACTATCTTAGGTGGTATTACCTAGTATTTATTCCTGTACACCCAGAATACCCCTGATTCTACTCCATTGAAAAATCCATCCAAAGGTTGCCTGGAAGAAATTGCTAATAGCAATAAGGCCGCCCATTGTACCGTTAATAAAACGTGAAATGTTTTTGAAATGTATATATATATGTAATTGGGGTACAATAAAGTTTAAATAAATAAATAAATAAAGGATGCAAACGAACAGGTGGATCACCTGATGTTAGTGATAACCACCGTCCATAGACACTAGCAACACTAGGTGAGTCGCAAGTGCGTTGCCAGCCTGTGCATGGTGGAGGGGTAGGGGAAGGGAAAGTGGGAAAGGAGGTGGGCCTCCGGCGCTCTCATTGACCGAACGAAACGCAATAATGCAAGCACGGTTACTTCACGTCGGTGTTCTATGAGAGGGTAGTAGTACCCCGGGGGAGCCGACCCATTCATGCTGAAACTAGTAATAGCTTCAACGTGGGTCTACCACCTACGAAATTAATGATGGTCTAAGTCTAATGTGGTCTAAGATGGTCAACCCTCCGAACCGGAAGGTGGTAGACAAAACAAAATTCCGAGCCGCCGTGTCGCTAGTATGGTGAGCGAGTTCGAATGTAAACGTTCCAAGCAAGTGGCGCTGAACAAGTGATCGGATCATTCCCGATTGTCCGTTTACAAACAAATGTGTCAAAGAAGGATTTTGGCTACATCCCCCCCCCCAACCAATTTATGCCCGAACAGACCGTATTACACTTGCGTCAGACTGGCGGCCCGTAGTATAGCAGCCGGTGTACATGTAATATTGATATTTTGTATTGAAATTGTGCATATGTTTGTTGAATTAATAAACTATCTAAGAAAGTATATAATAAATTGAATAATTCGCACTTTAATTAATTTAAAAATTCAAAAGCGTTAAGAGTAAAACACAGTTTAAATTTTATTGTTTTGAGTTTTCACCTCCATCGACGGTCCTTATGACTGTCTCGACTTTTTTTATGAAACGAATGTCCGAACAGATGAGAAGTACAACTACTAAGTGTAATAATTAAATTGTTTAATCGATTCCAGCGCGAACAGATGTTAGAAGCTCAGGACATGTTCCGGAATGCGAATCGCGTCACGAGGCCGGAGAAGGCTCTCATTCTTGGTTTTATGGCTGGATCCAGAGGTAATCTCTATATATTTATTTTTATTCCAATGAAACGTATCAATGTAATAAATATTACCGAGAAGTGACATATTTGACAGTGACATTAGAAACGGTCCTTCCACTCCAAGTATGAGTTGAATTTGGAGAATTTCTTTTACCCGGTCCGTTACTAAATTACACTATCATTACTAAATTAATTTAATTCCAATAAGATAATATTCATCTCCGTTTGTACAATGACAACTATCAAAATTACTGAAGCTCGTCAATGGATATATGAGAGGGAAGATGTATTTACTATAATAGAAACCGAATAACGGTTATAGCTGAGACGGTGAGCAAATTGGTATGTTTCACTCAGTGGAATCGATTTGTTGACGAACGTAACAGAGTCAATTACTGTCAGTCGGTTTTACATCAAATATGTGTTTGATGCACGATAACTAGTTTCCCTGGGAGCTGACATGCTCACCGGCATTATACCAATGCATAACTTCAGTGTAGTCAGTTCGAGAAAAAAAACATTTCTAGTTAGAATAAATGTGTACATATCCGATGGCAGATATCTAAATGATCTATGGTACTAACATGATGTTATACAAAGCTCCAAGTTCCATGGGTTTCAAACTGAACACCGATTATGCTTAAATCACTATTATTTAAAATAGTGTTATGCTAATTAAATCGAGTTGAATATTAGAAATTTAATTGATGGGTATTCAAACCATTCGAATATTCTTCAATTCTTCTCCAACTATTCTTCAATGAATATACATTCTTGAACCATACAGAATATAGACTCGATTATCGAATTGAATTATTCGGCTTTATCCGTTAATGAATAATTCGAATTATCCCCCAACCCATGCATAGTTAAAGACGCTATGTAACCGAATAATCTAGAAGGCATTCAATTTACAGATAACCCGTGTCCGAATCTGGGCAACATCGTGACGATAAAACTGTCCGAGAACATCGAGAACGTTCTACAGTCGGACGACACGTACCTCACGATGCTCTCCGAGATGCACTTCCAGATGAACTACAACAACGGGCAGTGGACAAGGTTGAAAAAATACAGGCACATTGACGGGATGGTGCCTCAGAAAATACCTCCTGGATCCACTGTGATATCAGCCGGTAACCAACAGCCAGTAGTATCGATTGCGAACTCTACCGTCAGTTAGGCAATATCGATTAAAAAGATCGTATAACTATAAGCCAACACGAGTTTAACGGTGACTTTATATCGACGTTCTTGTTAGATGAAGGTTCAGTGACTTTTCAAAAAGATAAATTCAATTAGACAATATCGGTATCGATATAAAAATCTTTTTCATGTAACAAGTTAAAAGTGTTTATCGATATCGATAAAAATATGGTTTATGAAAGGAGGCGTTTTACGGTGACTTTGTGTCGATGTTTTGGATAGTTGAAGGCCGAGTAGTTTTTCAAAAACAAAATTACAATTAAGCAATTTCGATATCGATAAAAAAAATCTGTTTTACAAAACAAATCGAAGGAGTTTGATAGTGAATTTGTGTCCATGTTTTGGAAAGTTGAAGACAGTGTAATTTTTGAAATCAAACAATTTCGTTATCGTTTAAAAAAATGTTTGTGATACACAAAATTTGAAGAGGTTATCGATATTAATAAACAAATCTGTTTGGTAAAACAAATCGGCGGAGTAGACGTTCCGGGTAGTTAAAGGCAGAGTAATGTTTCAAAAGCAAATCTATAATAAAGCAATCTTGATTTCGATTTAAAAAATTTGTGATACATCTCACTAAAGTAATTTATCAATATCGATTTTCTTTTTGTAATAAAAACATTAGATAGTTGAAGGCAGTGTAAATGAGCGAATACAAAAACTCGTTTAGGCAATGTCGATATCGATAAAAATATATTTCTGTTGCAACGGATTAAAATAATTTATCGATATCGATGAAAAATAATAAAAAATAAAATTGGAGAAGTTAGAGGCGACTTTGTGTCGACGTTCTGGATAGAGGAATGCAAAGTAAATGAGCAAAAACAAATACTCGTTTAGACGATGTCGATATCGATAAAAATATCTTTCTGATGCAACAAATTGGAATAGTTTATCGTATAGTTTTTTTTTATAAAATAGATTGAAGTAATTTAGTTGAGTCCTTGTGTCGACGTTTTGGATAGTTGAAGGCCGAGTAAATAAACAAAATAAGGAGTTAAATTGAACAATTTCGAAATCGATAAAATGAATTAGAAGAGTTTATCGGTGACTTTGTGTCAATTTTCTGAACAATTGAAGACCAATAAATAAAAAACACGTTTTTGAGAGAGTTGAATATAGTTTATATATAAAATAATGACATATTCAGAGTCGCGTTTTGTAAATTATTGGGCCATGTAAAATCAAAGATGGCTAATTATGGGAAATTATATGAAAATACAGAGTACTTTTTTATTAATCTCGTCGATTTTTTTCTTATTGTCCCAAATGACTATTGAAAATATTCACTACTAAGTTTCGATGTATTACGACGTCATAAATCATGTAAATAATTTTAAACTCATCAGTTATAAAAGCCACGTAAGAGTCTTGATATGGATAACTTGGGTTTCTGTTGTGCTTGCTTTTAAAACTATAATACCTTCTAAGATATTAAACTTATATACTGGGAATGGCAATTTTGATCCAGGTTACTAGAACATTTAATTGGACCAGATTTGATACTATATTGGCTAAAGTAGTAAACATAAACCTCGAGGAAGATTTTTTTTAATATACCACGACGGTAGCAAACAGGCATGCGGGCCGTCTGATGTAAAGCGGTCACCGCAGCCTATGGACGCTTGTAACATCAGTAGTGTGATCGGAACTTAAATAGCCTTTTTATTTTCCCCTTATAGCACTGCATACTGTAATTTGTTTATATAACACAGAAAATAATATCAAATCGGTTGTGAAGTTTAAAAGATTTAAGGAAACATACAGACAGACGCTTAAATCGACTTTGTCTAGTACTAATTGTTGATGATAATCTATGGAAATGATTAAATTTAATTGTTTTTTTTATACGTTAAACAAAGTTACTTTGACAATTTATTATTGCAATGCAAAGAACATGTGAACTTTATGTGGGAAAACATATAAAAGTAGATTTCTCATGGATTGAAATTATTAGTATGTCTTGGGCTGACATAGTTTTTATGGCCATATTTTCCTTCGGACCAAGGTCTATGGCCATATATTGGGTCTCTTACAGGCTGATGATGATCACAAAGCAAATTGTGTGTGTTTTTAATAACGGTCACGTTTTACATTCCCTATTATTTATCTATTGCATGTCTCATAAATTTTTTAAATATTTTTTATTCCGTTTACAGTTCATTTTAAAAGTCTGACATATAAAAAAATGTTTTATAAAAATAACTTTTTTAGTTCAATCGTGGTTTGAAACTATAATGAAACGAAAAACCGACAAACAAAGACATCTATAGGATTCATTGTGGGAGGGAAAGAGATAGAATACATTATACAGTGTTTCTTATATTTTCTTCGTCGTTATATATTCTAGCAACTGATACTTACTCTGTTCTGGATGTTGTACGTGTGTGTGTGCCTTATTACAAAGCTTTGAGAAAAGCCGTCGTAACAAGTGCGGTATATTGTTCGCGTGTATCGTTTATTCACTTCTATCGCGTCCGAGCTACACATATTTTTATTTTTGCGTGTGTAATGCTATTGATTTGTAGGCATATCGATGAGATTATGCATATACCTGTGATAGGATAGGTTAAAATCGAATGTAAAATTTGTACCAAGCAAGCATAAAAACAGACAGACAAGAAAACGAGTTCATCTTACTTTGTTTCCAGCCTCCATGCTATGATTAAAGTTTAAAGTTTTCGGTTTATCCGGGAGTTATTTTAAAATCAATTACAAAATATGTATCAAAGAGACAGACAAGATAGGTGGTCGATACTCCTCAGTTGTCTAGTTCTGAGCTATATTTAAAGTATTAAAGATCGAGTTTACTTGATTATTTTGCATCTTAAATAAAAAGAATAATATTGGAACAGCTGTATATGTTACTGTTTATGAACACTTATGTTGTTTCATTCTAACCCGTGTAAGTTGATATCTATCTATCCCTTTTCAACTTCATCAGAAATTTTTATCACTTGGGTCCCTTTAATTGTACCTTCACTTATTTATAATGCATATTGTTTTAAAATGATTTTATAACAATTTATAGTTTTTTTTTTCCATAAATATGTAGGCATTAAAGTTGCATGTAACCATTCTCTTCTTTGTGGTTCCCTTGTTAGAATTTTCCCGGGAGTTTTCGTGTACTAATTTTTGTGGATCGATATTAAACAGTTAAAAAAAATATTTTTTTCAACATTTACAAAAAGATGTGTTTTTCTTTAATTTGATATTTTCGACGTTCGATAAGAGTGTTTAGTCGATAAAATATAAATGTTTTAATTGGTATAGAATTTTCTGCGTTTGCTACATATATATGGAATAGTCGTGTACCAATTTTAGTGGATAGATTATAAAAATTTAAAAAAATGTGGTTTTTTTTCGATATTTTCGACGTTTAATAAATGTTTTTAGTCGGTAAAATATGTACGTTTTAATTTGTATAGTAAAAGGTGTGTTAAGTTTTCTTGTTCGTGATCTCACATACTTCGTACGTGTGTCCAGTCGTGTGGCAGTGAGCGTGAAGTGCCAAAGGGTTGTTGTAAAGTAACTGTTATTGTTTTGTCCTCGTTTATACCAGGTGAAAGGTTAAACACTCGCAATATTCTAAGATATGACACTTAATGGTCACATTTAACATATAAAATAATAATATCAAAACAAATACTAATAAACAATAAAGATAACCTTAGTTAAAGTTTGTTCTAAAACTTTTAAAAGTATGCGAACGATAGTTTTAAACGGAAAAAATCACGCCAAGGTTCAATGAACAATTACAAAGGAACGCTTTTCAAGGTTAATCATTACGCAACTGCTTATCGTGGGAATGCCGCACGGTCGAACAAAGGGAGCCGGGACGCGGCCCGGAGTACACGCCAGGGCGTGATTCATTCGTTTCCGTATTTATTACACCAGTTCGTTTTAACGTAAATCACCTGATGTTGAGTGTATATCAGTTTTGCGTTTCTCAAAATAATTACATCAATATTAAGCACCTATTTTTTAAATTGATTTAGAACCAGAAACGGCTAATTACTATCTTGTAAAAATATTGCCAGCGTCTAACCTAACACCCAGTATAAATCACATATGAAGGACTAAAGGGAAAACTGGCTAAGTCAATATTTTTTTCAAATTCATTTTATTGTAATTTATTGCCACATAAATACTCATTTCATAATATGACTATCTAAAACAAGTTTTTTTCCCGAACTGATCACGCTATTGACCTGGCAAGGTCGTAACAGCTTCACCGGATAAAACAAGTGTAAAATTCGTTTCAATAGTGAATAACTAGCTAAGTTCGATACTTGACCACGTCGGTTATTATTATTAGGCATATCTTAATAATAATAATAAAACTCTTTATTGCACACACGTTGAAAATATACAAAATTAGTCATCAGTTTACAATATGTGTACAGTTAGGCGGCCTTATCGCTTAGAGCGATCTCTTCCAGGCAAACCTGAAGAAACATTTTATTTTCATAACTACCGGGTGGCAATATAAAAAGACAAATAAAAAAAAAATATAGAAAACAATTCCAAACATATAACATATAAAGTTTCCTTTCAAAATTTTAATTCTCCTCTCCTGTAAAGGTTTTGTAAATGTGTCTTAGCCAGTTTTTCCCTTTACCCTTTCATATGTTATTAAAAAAAGGTGTACCAGTCTTGGTATGTTTGAAAAATTATATTTAATGATTATAATAATTCTATATTTAATAAAGTAGATGAAAAAACTATACAAAACATTTTTCGTTTTTTGTCTTTGTGTCAGTTTTTATGTGTATTTGTTGTGTAAAAAAATATTTTACTATAAAAAAAAAAAACTTTAGTCACAATGACACGAAATGGATGTCGACAATTCCTTTGAATTATGACAAAGCAGTTCTTAAGATTTAGAAGAATAAAATATCTTAAATTAAAAAAAAAATTATGTTTACAGTTAAATTGATAATTAATTCTATAAGAAAAGTATTTTTGTGTAAATTAAAATTAATTATGGTTTCTCTTATAGTTTCCAATTTTATGGTCACAGTAATATCATTTATTTAATATTTTTTTTGTTAATAGGAACCTCTGTTAATAGTCTATACGAACGTAGTTCTCTATTTTATCCCTTGACAATCGTACTGGACTTTTATACCTACAGTTAAGATGTTTTTTTTTCTATAAAAAATTATACCGCAGTTTACAGACATTCAGGAAACAAATTTTGACAAATTATATAAAACAATATAAGTTTTGCCAATTTTTTTTCTTTTAAAGTTATGTACACGCGTTAAATGTTATACTTCTTTGGCGTAACAAGATAAAAATCTTAATTTTTTGCATCTCACGCCATATTCAACGTTTGTAGAAAAAACGACACTAACAGTAGAAAAAGGTATTTAATACATTGAAAGTTTTAATACAAAGAAACAAAATGTTCACTATAGCTAACTTCAGGGTATCGGTTTTCGTGACGGTGTGTCCGCGCATCGTAAAAAATTACTCTCATCATTTTTCCCAAAACGCCAAAAGAAGTATAACTTCCAAAGCGCTTAAATTGGTGTAATGCTGAATTATAAATTTATAATTTTCTCTACATTCTATACGTGTAAACAGTCGAATAGCTGCTGTCTCTTCCGACCTGTATTTGACACATAGAGTGTGACAAAGTATTATTTATCGTTTAGTTCAAGCGTATTGCCAACGGCGTTTCATTTTACAAAGTTTTGTAATTTATGCGTTTTTTCCCATATTTACTGCTGGAGCAAGATGCGTACTATAAATATACTTCGGAAATATATTTAGATGTATAAAATCAAATCAGACAAAGCCTGACTGACTTATAATTTAATAATAAAATATAAAAACTGATAGACTTTTATGAAATCCATACAAGATCATAGTGAATACTTTACTATCATCTTCCAGTAAATTTAAGCAAATCAAAGTCTAGTTATATGGAAAAACTGTGTTGCCATGTGTAAACTCATTTTTATTACCTCCTTATTTTGTCTCATTTGATTTTATAGTGCACTCTAGTAATCTAGACCGTTTTATTTACATTATCTTGTGACTTATTTTCCGGTAATAACTTTATCATATGTAATAGTGCTGTGTCAGAAATTTATCGATAGATTTACTGTTCCTTTTAAGATGATTAAATGTGACGTGAAGTTATCTGTTGTCGATTATAACGTGGGCAGGATGTTCGGAGTTGTTTGTTTCGACTCATAACGATTAAACTATTGTCAATTGTATCAAAATTTGTATTTGTTACAAAATTAAGGACGATATGTCAAGTTAATTGCCACGGTAGCTTTCACGAAACTGACTTGGGAAGCCATTTTGTTTTGATGATGCTATGTTTACTAAAAATAGTAATTATATTGAATAGTAATAACCAAGAAGTTAAAAAAAATGTTGTTTTTAGAAGAAAAACATGGTGCATTGTCTCATAGTTACATTTGAAACTTTGTAACTATAATTACAACTGCAACACAGAAGTTTATATAAGACAAACCTGTTTCTTTTTTCTCTTTCCTGAATCTACCGATCTATATTTACACTGATATATTACGACTTTGCTCGTAGCTGTACAAATATGGCAATTAAAGAAAGGATGAGATAATTCATATTGGGTCTCCTGGGCAAGTTCACAAACTACGAGATATCTCGTTGTTGACAGTCAACATATTAACTAAATCACATTTAGTGACTCACATTTGCTGAGATTTGATTAGAGATATATTACTATTGTCTTCATGAATGACAAGGTATTCAAATGACTATATTATAACCATCTACGTCTATATTTGTCATGTGGTCTATCGTCAGTGTGTCTGCAAAAACCGACATACAAAAATATACAATAAAAGTATTGTACATATACCGATTGTGCTTGAAGGATATTTTTGGCTTATATTATTTCTTTCAGCTGTGAATTCGCTTTTGTATAAAATTATGCATTTAAGTTATTTTGGTGTGGAATCGTGTCGGGTTTAGCAGACGCATTGATGCTACTGTTAAAGTGTCTCGTATATATAACGCTCTAAGATATAATTTTGAATATATAATATAAGAAATGTGTTTTAGGACCTTTTTATGTTCACACCGACGATTGTATGAAATGAAAGATTTGCGTATGAATGTAGTTATTAAAATGACTTCCGAGTTGATATAAGATTTTAATTCAAGCAAGAATTGGATGGAATTTTTCGAAGCGCGTATCGTGCCTTTGCCTATAATGCCTTATATATATGTATGAGACTACAGCTTTCTACACGACAGTAATGTAATTGTAAATATACCGGTTGTAGAAAAAACGGAAATATCGGTAAAAAGCTATCGATATAAATGTCGACTCTTCGCTCGCACTACGACCAGATTATTATTTATTATACGGTATTATACGGTGATTAAATGATTTTCGGTTCTTTTTTTGTATATAGTAAGGTCGCATTAAACTTGAGATTTTATTACATACTAGTTGCGCGTCGCGGTTTCACTCACATTTGATCACGTCATGGTCGCTTAATATACTGTTTGTCTTATATTATTTATGATAAATGCTCGACTGTTAACGGTCGTACCGTGATATTTAATATATAACTTTACTTAACAATTGAGCTATAACACGCAAATAGATTATAAAACGTTCAATCATAGACTCTATTAAAGTTTATAACATTAGTTGATGATTTCAAAAGAAATTGCAAGGATTTTCATAAATCCAAACGTGTATTTTAGACCTAAATCCACAAGCTTCGAAACAATTACGTTATTTATTTTATTATATTTGTATTTATCCCTAATATCTATCCCAAACGTGGACAAAACATGAAATACATAATATATTAGCTGACCCGGCCACGCGTTGCCGTTGCTCAGTTATTAACATAATGATTTAAAATTGAAAAAAAAAATCACAATTAAAACGTGGCGCCATCTATGATATATCTATAACAGTCGGTTCTACAGTCTTCTCCCAACAAACTAATTTAAAGCGCCATCTGTTTGAGATTGATAAAACTTACAATTAATGGCAATAATCAACATTGACGATTGTTTAATTTATAATTAAAAAATATTGAGGCCATTAATCGAAATATAAATTACCGTATCTCTCAAGTTGGACCAAATTGTACATAAATGCGAATTTTTATGATGGACAAACATCATGACACTCGATTTTTATATATTTAGGTGGATAAGTACGACATTTCTGAGTTTCGAAACACTAGTTTTAGTTTTTTCTAAGAAAGAGTTAATTTTTTCCGCGTTACCGATTGTGGGAGGAGTCTTGTATAGATAGTATAGACACCGCCCGCGACTTCGTCTACGTCGTTTCTTCTCTTCTTCTTCTATCTTTATAAATAACTAGCCGACCCGTGCCCACTTCGTTGGGCGGTAATACGTAAGCGTGGAATGGTTATTTTGCGCTAAAACGCAGCGGAAGCTCTGAAAAGGAAAAAAATACCCCGATTTTGCAACATTCTTCATTGCTGCTCCGCTCCTATGGGTCTTAGCGTGATGCCTTCCCTGATAAATGAGCTATATAACACTGAAAGAATTATTCAAATCGGACCAGTAGTTCCTGAGATTACCCCTTACAACGTCACAAACTCACAAACTCTACCTCTTTATAATATTAGTATAGATGACACGAAACATTCGAATGAATGAAATGTTATCGAATTTATAATAGTCAAAGGTACTTCCATCACAACTGAAATCTATGGAATAGTTATGTTGGTATTTGATTTTTATCTGGACTGTTCAAGTATTGTAACTCCATTTTCGATATTTAATATGACAAACATATTGGAATATGATTGGTCCTCTATTTAATTCTTCTGTTTACATTAAATTTGATTGATATAAGTCATTATACCGTCAGGTTCTGTGCAGTTTTTTTATTTCGATCTGACTACTTTATTGACCTAGCAAGGCCTTAACAACTTCACCGGACTAAAATCAGTTAATAATCTACGTAGCGCACGTCCAAATAGCTCGTAAATCTTGAGATTTTTTCCAACTTTATACTTATTCCCACATCTTGGCCAATTAAAATGTCATTAGTTATAGTCCATGTGTTATTGTTTATATATAAGCTATGTTACTGTACAGTTACATCAAAATCTGTTGAGTAATTTTTGCGGAAAAGAAATCAAACGTAATTTACGCAATTTAGGGGCTAGGAAGGTGCTTACGAACGGAAAAACTACCACCGGTTCGGGCAAACAAACCAGTCATCGAGGAGGACCGGCAAGAAATTAGATCGGGTTTATCTTTTTAATATAAATATATTTAAAATACATTAACGCTATAATCGTTTTTAGTGGTTGCTCAGACAAATCAATTCCAGACATCACCATCGCTCACATATCGATCCACTCTATAATAGCCTTTTGATGCCAAAACCCGCTCGACATAGCCTTTAAATTGACAGTCCGGCAAATCGGTATTACGCTTTGGGACACAGTTGCAAAACCTTACACTATTACCTAAAAAAAAACTGTTACTGGTCTTACTGAGTCTGAAACTTGGGACGGCCAATTTTATTGACAGGATTTAATTTGGATTTTTTTTAATTCTCCGTTTTCGGCTCCCGGATACTATCCGAGACTTTATTTACTGTATGTCGTATTTTTTTTTTTCAAATTCCGTTTTTCTTTTGTTTTTGTTTTTGCTATATCTGTCACATATTCCATAAAGATCAGAAGCTGATTTTTTTCAATTCAGATTTTTCAAATATTAACCAGATTCCCTGAACGAGTGAAAGAGTCGACAAGATATAAAATGTAAACCGATGCAACAAACTGTTGATACTTATCTATATATATATAGATTTTTAAACCATCAATGTTACCTATATTATTATTACCTATATGTGTATTTTATAAACGCCATAGAAGAATTCTAATCCAATTGATGAATGCGTCGAATAATTCTACTAGGTATTAATGAAGACTTAAGATTTTTTTATATATATTTCGGATTTTATCACAGATTCATTAATAACTGCGATTTGATCCGAAAATGTGTCTAGGCGTAGTACATACATACTGAACCTTTAATCAAAAAAGGGGTAACTCTACAATACAATTATGTGGAAAAATGTGTTTAACATTAGACCATGTTTACACGTTCGATTTAGGTTTATGTTAGAAATAAATGGAGTGCTTTATGTCAGTTCTGTAAGTAGGGATACGTAGTGTAATTATATTGTTATTCGGTCGTATAAAATGTCACTATTATTGTACCAGAAAGATGTCTAAATAATCGTTCAAGTTCGTAGTTAATGCTGATAATGACGTGATAACGTCTTATAAATCGATGAACGCTGGCTGCACGCAAAAAAAGCATGACTCATTGTCACGTTCCGCCTGAGGGCTCGGTGCGAACGAGAGCGCGGGACAAGCGATAGAGAGGCGCGATTGGCCTAAGCGTTCGGCTCGAGACGCATCTATCTGTCTTCCACTCCATCGGCCGATGCGTCCGAGTCGCTATCACATTAAATTATCGTCTGTAAACTGACTTACAGAGAACTAATTTCTTTTTTCTAAATAAAATATGTTATAAATTAATTTAAATACAGACGGAGTAACAACATAATGCACTAGGATAATTATTGAATTGATAATTGATTTGATAAAATGATTTTTTTTTTAATAAATTAAAGTACCTAAATAAGATAATTACTTTATATTAAAAGATCCACATATTTCACTTCTTTAAATCAAAAAGGGAACAACAGCCATCTATTTTCGTAGTTCTGAACGTATTGAAGTGGCTGTTGAATTCGATGTATTCTTCTCGCAACGTACTTTTTGGTAAAAACATAAAAAACGAACATTTTAAGTTACTTCTTTTTTGGTTAAAGGTACAGTTGTACAATATTTCGATATCTTACGCTTAAAATATTAGCTGAATCGTTTGAATTTATACGCAGTAATGTAAACGAAAGAATATTGTTAAATGTTTTGTATCTCGTTTCTATCTGACCCATTAGACAAAGACAGCTAAATAGCATACATTGACAATGGTAAATAAACATTTTGACGCATCTGTGGTCTATGATCAGTGTCAAGTTAATTAAAAAACGCACTTTTATCGGCGTGGACTTGACAATATAAAATCGGTAGAAATATACAGCCTTGAATATAAACGTTTAATATTGCTTACTGTAAAAATCATCGAGATATGTCGTCCTACAAATCTATATCTTATCTATACATGTAATAAAAATGAAAATCGAAGTGACTGTAATTAGTCGATTTTCGTGAAAAAAAATGTTGCAGGTGTCTAGGACGAAGTAATAAAATACATTTCACTCATTTTTAGAAATGACTGTCTGTCTGTTTGCATGAACACGCATCACTGCTAAAGCACTGGGTTCACATTAAAACCACACCAAGAAAATCATAAATCATATCTTCGAGAATAACCTTAGTCTTTGTTTCATTAAAATCTGTTCACTCTATCAAAACGTTATCGTAAATAGACTTGCTACGTTCGAATGACTTTATTTATCACTGTTCTTTACATGAGGTTCCAACGCGGACGTAGTTGCGGGCACAACTAGTGTTAAATATACGGAGAATATAACACCTATACGTGTGTTCTGGTAGTTGTAACATCAAATGAGATAGAGCTAAACCCTATAAAATATAAAAAAAGCTTTTTCTTTGACAATTCTGTAACAAAACACATGAAATATTAACAAAGAGGTCGTGAAATTTGTGACTAATACAAAAAATACCTCCAAATTACTCGTGAGTTTAATTAGTGTTTTTAGAAATTGTAATCGACAAGACGGAGATAAATTGTTCTTATTATTCGCTTCTATTGATTGAATGATTCGATTTACATTGAATGAATGATCGTTCATTCGTTCATCTTTGTGCTTTTGTTGAAATTAAAAACTGTTAAAAAATTATACATTAATAATTATGACGCCAATATTAGATCATTAAAACTAGCTGTCCGTCCCGGCTTCGCGCAGGTTCTAACTGAGAAAGTTATGTATCAGAAGACCAAATCTTCCCAACGCGGTAGTATGATGTAATTAATTAATTAAATTGGTAACTGAAAAACTGTACGTCAATGTCATAATTTTTGTAGAACTTATTGTCTTTGTCTCATTCATTCCTTGCATGTGGACTTTTTTAAACATTTTTTTCACTTATACGGTGTGACGATCGATGACGGTCCTGACGATTATAAATACAACTAAAAAAATTCGCTGAATAGATGCAGCCGTTTTGAATATGTCTCCGATTATATACGGCAATCGCTTTTTACTTATATAGAAGACTAGCGGACCCGGCGGATATTGTCCTGCCTTGATAATAAAAAATCCTAAAGTTCAAAGCGCCACCTACCAGGTTCAATTGTAAATCTAAACTATTCTTGAACCCATCGGAACACACACAAAAAGATTCAACAAAATCTGTCTAGCTGTTTAGCATGATTTCAGTCATATACACACGGACAGAAGAATTATATATATAAAGAATATGAGTAAATTGTAGCGTGTAAATATAAAATTTAATATCTGCCGCAATGCCTTGTAAAATTTGCAATCTCGGCATATTCACTAATACCTCGCAACACGTTACCCGTGCCTAAGCCGATGATTGTCTATGGGCTTTCAAATATATAAGAAATTATAATAACTTTGAGGTTATAATATATAAACGAGTTAATTATTTTTATAAAAATAACTCAATTCCATGTGTTTGAGTATGTAACATCAGTGATATTATAACTAAAATAGTGTAGTTACCTACATGATATTTTGACAAAACAAATGGCACGATAACGCACACATACGTAAATTGTCTTAGATGAAATGTGGAAGTAAGATGGCGTATTCTCAATATCGGTGGTGAGAAAGAAAGAAATGTTGCTTAGATACGGCCAGATTGACAGGACAGCCGTTAAAAGAAAGCTAACTAATCAAGTTCTAACAAGGCGCTGTCGAAGCGCTTATTACGTGCCTATAGTTATAATATCACTGCCTAAGACCTTTTAATCCTTCTTGAAATTATCTAGAATAATTATTACATCATTGACCTTTGACACGATTGACAATTTAATAATAATTGATTAACGATTTGAAGGAATCGTTTACGAACGTGTTTTATTTTGAAATATGAAAGATTATAAGGAGTTAGTTAAGTTGACGAAGTGTTTTTATGAAACGTGTTAGTTTTAAGTTTTCGTTGTACGATGATATGAGGTTTTTCTTTTCTATAGATATTTAATTTTCACCAATGTATATAGTAGATAGTACAAAAATATTAAACGAATAAAATCTGTATTTAAAATTGTTTATTTATTTCAATGGATATAGTATGTCTTATAAAAGAGGTAAGGTTTTTATTTATTAATAAATATTACCAGATGACTGTTTAGACACTCGCAATATTCCAGTAAATTACACTTTATGGTCACATTTAACATATAAAAGAATAATATTAAAACAAATACCAATAAACAACCAAGAGAACCTAACTTAAAGTTTGTTCTAAAACTTTTTAAAATATAGCTACTAACGTGTAAATAAAATAATAAGCCTAAGTGCAATGACCGGTGCCAAAAGTTACAATGAGTGACCCGGAGTTAATAACTTTCGATAGTAAACCGGGTTATAAGCCCTTTTGTTTTGTTCCTGACGTTCCCTTTCAAATGAACACTTTAACATCGACGCATAGAGGATTGTGTATAATTGTATTTTACTAGATAATTGAGTAAAATATTAAACACATTTTTAATCGATTTAGAACGACAATCGAGTGCAGAGTGCCCTCCAGAAATATTGCTACTGTCTAAACAGTCATCTGGTAAACTTAAAATTAATTATGTTAATTATGTTCGTATTCATTTGCCTTCTATTCTGTGTCTGTATGTATTAACCAAAGGAAGACATCGAAAGATTACTGTAAAGTTCAATAGAAAAATATCTTTATTAAACACTAGCTGACCCGTGCCTACTTCGTTGGGCGGTAAACATTTCTAAAAAACGACGTTTTATGACTTAAACATAAAAGTTAGACATATGCCGTGTTATTACCAAAAGTTAAATACGTATTAAATACTTGGTTTATAAAAGTTTCCTAATAAATGCACCGCGCTCGCCCGAGACAACTTCGCGTTATCTTTTTTCACAAGTAACCTAACGTAACCAAAATGAGACAAAAGAGCAAGACGGCGAACATACAGCGACCGCGATGCGTTTAATATGAGACCTTTTTAAAGCCAGGGTTCAATACGTATTTAACTTTTTTTGTAATAACACCGATGCTGTCGGTGACTTTTTTGTAGGCATTTTCAAGCTCTACATCTTTTCTCCGAAACTCAATCATGTATCTCTCATCCGTAAGACAGCGTTCGTAAGAAACGTTTTCGTTCGACCGTATTTTCTCCGACTTACTTTGCAAATCCGACTTCCAAAAAAAAGCCTTTTTATTTTTCGGGTTAATATATAGCCTATGACACTGACAAATAATGTGGCTTTCTATTGGTGAAAGAATTTTCAAAATAGGTTTAGCAGTTCCTGAGATTACCCCCTACAACCTTTCATACTCACAAACTTTACCTCTTTATAATATTAGTATAGATTATTATGTTTAAAATATAAAAAAAGAATAAACTCACCAAAGAGAAAGGCAATTTCTGTAATAAATCCGATGAAACTCCATAATATTTCATTTCTGATCTTGTAGAGGAAGTCTATTAGAGATATTATTAGACCCAATATTACAAATCCCATCGTATACCATACGTATATTTGCACCAGTAAGGCGTTCTCCTGCAGATGAATACCATTTGAAAAATAAGCATTTAAATAAGATACTATTGAAGGTTAAATGACTTTGTGGAGATTCATACAAATTAATCTGTGAATATTAAGTGAAAATATAATCTTAATTTCAATTTATTACATACTAGCTGTTCCCGCGACTTCGTCTGCGTGGAATAGTTACTTGGCACGAACTACTTTGTAAGGGGTGTCGAATAACATCTAAGAACATCCAAGCCAACCTCACCTGCACGTGGTGCACCCTGCTGAATAACGAACGAGGCAATGGTGAAAACGGGGTGGTAGGGTTTTATAGCCTGATGGGGTCGCGACCACCATGTATATGGCGAAAGCCCGTCATAGTGGTTCGCTTCTGCGGGTCGCGTTTCGGAATCAGCCTGCTTATATCCAGCTTTTCGCAGGCCGGCATGACAACGGCGACCGCGCGGCGATGGATAGTGTGTCACTCGGTGGTCGGCAGTAATAAAAAAATACAATGATAGGTGTGTTTATAAAAATGTCATACATTTATTACTCTACGATATTGTCTATAATAGTGGTTCTTTGAAGATGAAACAGATGGCAGTATTACATAGTTCGTAGTGTTATGAAAGTAGTTCGATAAAATTCAAACAGAAGGCATGATATATATCTAGCAATGCTATCAACATTTATTTTAAATACGATTGTAAATTTCAAATTTTGATAAATTTCAGGCTTAAAGTTTTTTTTTTTTGTAAATGGTAAAGAAGATATAAATAAGTCACCTGATATTTTAGACCACTTTATTGTTTAGTTGTACGGAAGAGGGGAAAATACCGCAAAATTATAATGAGTCTAAAATATATTTAAAGGAAAGCATCGTGATCGAAATGAAAAGGATAGAAAAGTCTTGGTGATCGAGTGGCTTAAACGATGAAATGACGATATTCGGAATTCACGTAAATTTACTAATTTAAAATTGTGATGGTGCAGGAAAACATGGTTCAGAAGCCTGAACCATGTTTTTGTGGTATCACTATATGTGGAAAAATACAAAAACGTAGATTCCTCAGAGTTTGAAATCAATATGTCGGGATGATGCCCATGTCTTCTTTTTGGAAGAGGTCTGTGACCATGCAGTGGGTCTTTTACAATAAGATTGCTTTTCTAGCTACCACTCTCAAATACAAAATTTATCTCCAAGCTATTTATTACCAGTATCCATTATAAACCCGTTACCATAACCAACGAAATGTTCACATAACGTATATAAAGTTAACAATTCTCATGGATAGACAGCAACTTACAACCATGGTAGCCAAAAGTAGAAGCAAATTCGCCATCTCAAATATAGTAACGAGAAGCCTTCTCAACGAATCCACATACTCCTTTAATTCATTGCAGTAGCAGCTGTCGTTTTCCGTCAACGAATCCAGGAAACATACTACCTAGAAGATAATTTGTACCTTAAAACAAACCCATAAATAAAGAAATAAACAGCGATTCGCTGTTGTTAAAATACACGACCTCAGAAAGAGTGTGCTGTGAGGTATGTGTCTCAGCGCTGCACTCATGGCATGCGCCGGTCAGCTTCTTGCACGTGATATGGTGCAGGTACTAACCGAAACCTCCGAGCCCCATACCTTTTGCACCATTCCGTCAAGACCGGGCGAACGGCGTCGATAGTAGACCTATCGTAAAGCGCGTCCGCCAGATCCTGCCGTTCTGCCATTTTTTCCAGGTCACTTCGACTCATCTCTTCAATTTCCCTTGGAGCTGGAGGCTTCCCCCTTCGTTTCTTAACCACCGCATATAAGTATGCGGAAAGAACTTCTATCTCCAGCTCGCAGGGTAAGGAGCCGGCGAGCACTAAGGCCGCCCCGAGGACACTGTGCAGTAACCGTGAATCGCCCTCTACGCCACAAGTTTTGTGCGTTATGTAATGCCCGTACATTCCTGACTCTGAGAGCGTCCACCTACAACGGTACCCTGTAGGCAGCCATTGCCCGCACGACTGCCATGTATAAGCCGCAGCGGCCCCTCGTAGTGTGGATCGAATCACCATCGTTCGTCCAAGGTGACCACCAATCTGACACGGACGCTATTCACAACTGTATTGGCCCCAGGAAGTGGCCCTTGGCGAGGGCCGTGGAATATTAGGGACTCTGTTTTTTCGACTATGAAGGTTGTAGTCTCCTTAGCCAGGTGGATCAGATGCCTCCAGTTCCACGGCACAAGATTCAAACCTACGTCAATAGACATGGTCTCTGAACAAGCTACAACTATAGTCCTTGCCAATCCTTTTGTTCACTCTGAATATAGCTGGTTAGTTAGTCAAAAAGTTTGGGGCCGATTGTAACTACTAAAGCGTGGTGCTTAAAGTATTCAACATTCTAAGAAGTATGAAACACACCAAACTGAGTAGAGAAATGATTACGACGGTGCCTCTAGCGGGTATGCAGCAGCAGGTTCCGTCCTCACATAAAGTTATAATCGCCAGCTTATCCATTTCTCTTCATCAACTCATTTATTTAGGCATAACTTAATTGAAAATGTATCCAGGTATGTACCGCTGATAAAATAAATTAAATAAATGTTAATATAAAGTTAAACTAAAATAATCAAGTAAATATATAGCTACTGAGTAATGGCGTATGTAATGGTGTAGCTAGTCGTAAAGAGGTTGCAGTTGTAGCATATTTTTTTTCAATTTACTACTGATAACATAACGTACTTAAATGTAATAATTGTTTATATCATATAGTACTTTCACTGACGTGTGACCTAAAAACCACTAGGACCTAGGAATATTTTTTTAATAGTTTATTAGTTACGAGTCCTTTATCAAGATAATTTAAGGCTATGGGTAACATTTTACGATTTTTTTCTTAGACACATCGTGGCCCTTGTAGTTTTTAGCTCTGAACGCCCTTAGATATGTGTATGTATTTACCACAAATATTAGTACAATAAGTTTATTCTATTGCGTTTTCAATAACCAACAAAAATGCTACAATACACACGTATGTATTAAAAGCGCACATTCAAAGATCTGATTGACATTTAGGTTGTCACAGAGTCAATTTATTATGTAAATAGGTTTGCGAACATAAAGAATACAATAAATATAACTATTAAAGTTCTATCTATACAAGTAAATAAAACTGACATTTGTGTGTATACTAAAATAAAAGCCTTTTACTAAATGGACATGAAAGCCTATATGATACTTATAATAAGAAAGTAATTTTTAATATTTTCATCGATGTGGCTGTCTCTTTGTTCTAACTTATCTTTGAATCGGTTGGACCGACTTTGACGAGGATTTCGCTCGCAAATATTTTTAAGTTAAGGTTTTTATTTAAGATATTTTTTCTTATTATTCATAAATATGTCTAAAGCTATTCTTAACTATAATTGGGACAGAATAATTGTAATATCCGTTACATATATTCAAACATATTGTGCTAATGTATACGACAAAATGACGTTATCTATCTATAGCTCAAAACAAACTTCAAAAACAACGGCAAACATTGAGAAACTTGCAATCACTCAACAGCTGCTGTTGTCATGCCGTCCTACAAGTCTGACGGCAACTGGACACTAGCGGGTCTCAAACACACAAAAAACTAAAAGAGAATCACTGTGACTCATTTATCATTATGTGCATATTGACCGCGATTCAGTCGTGTACGCATCACTATCGCTAAATTTATCTGTTTCATCTACACATTTGCTAAACAATACCTGCAGCTCTGTACCTGTGTTTTCCTTTATTTTTATTATGGATTTCTTCATTTAGCACGCCACTCTCATCTTGTATATCTTACGAATTGGAAACAATAGGAAAAATTTAAAAACAGATACATACGATCACTTTCTTGTCCTAACACCCATGTACATCAAATCATAAATTAAGTAGGCTTCTTCTAAGCATCCCATTACATATACTTTTAATTTTTCTTAAATATCTGGAAATCATGGAATAAAAACAAATAAAACCACTGAAGATAGTTGAATGCTTATATTTTTTCTTTTTTTTTCAAACTTGTTTGTTTCGCACAAAGGTCAATTGAAATTGGCAATATAAAGGGAGAGAGGAGTGATCGCCATTTGATACAATTCACTATTCACTCCCTTGACCTGTTGCATGAGCATAATATTAAAATCACCAATATTTGTTAGTCCTGGTATAGATTTGTATCTATTTATTGTATCAGAAAGTAATTTCAAAGTTTGTTAAATGTCTTAATATTAGCGATGACATGCTTGGCAAAATTATCGAACGTTTTGATTGCAGAGTCCTTCTCCATCCAGCCCAGTATATCGAATGGACATGTACGAAGATTATCACAAAGCAATATATGTTCTAGTCTCTTCGTGCTAAACCTGGGACAATCTTGAAGCAAGTGTTCAAAGTTTTGCACAGATGTGTTATCGGAGGGGCGGGTGTTGTCGTCAATAATCTTAAAGCGATTAACATATTGCTTACAATACCCATGTCCAGTTAATATTTGTGTGTAGAATGAAAATGCTTATATTGCAAACCTCTTTTAATGATATAGATATTTGCTCATAAAAACTTTTATATTCTTCTGTCATTAAAGTAATGCAAGATGTTGTTCACAATTTGTTTTATTTTATTGGTTATAATAAGTGGTAATAATTGCCATTTAACGGAAGACGAGGAGATTGGTATGTATCAGACATTATTTTAAAAATAAACCTCATAAATGTGATTCTTTTTAATATTATCTGCTTTGAACACAGAAGTAAAAAAGCTGTGGTCTTGAAAAAAATCTACCCTATATCTCTTTCGCCTAATCTTAATCATCATCAGCCTGTAAGAAGCCCACTGTAGGGCCATAGGCCTCTTCCTGAAAGAAGGTTGAACAACCCAAAAAAGGTATGGGCATAAACACCACGCCAGCCCAAAAGCTAAAATGAGAAGTCTATAGTTCTGTTTTCCCACATGCAGTATAGGTACATTTCTCAAGTTAAGGTTTCCTCACGATGTTTTTCTTCACCGTCAGTCGATAGTGTTGCCAATTGAAATTAGTAAATTTACGCGAATTCCGCAAAATTCGTTGGTACATGTCGCGGTTCGAATCTGCTGACATCGGGTTGATATACCACAGATCTAACTTTTAGACTACCACGAGTTAATCTTAATAACTCTACAAATTTAATACAAAATTAACTATTTTATAGTAATTTCAAATCAAAACAAGGGTAAATAGATAAATTGGTATTTACGTATTAACGGTACCGCAATACACTGTCTTTGGTTCACAAGTCTAACCTTTTTTTTTTAACGTGGATGAAAAATCCTCATGGACTGCCAGGCTCTCAGGGGAGAGCCTGGACTGAGCCGACCACCACCTACGTGCTAATCACGCAGGGGTGGTGCTTTTCGGTGACTTTAACCGGCTAAAACTCCACGACAACCTACGCCGCACTATGGGGGTGCCGCGGTGGAGCATACAGGCAAGCTTCGCGACACCCCCGGCGGTAGGCATTTCCCACGCCGCACCCTGCTGAGACAACCCGGTTGCAAGACTGCCTCCCAGCCCGCCGAACCCGTGCAATGGGAGTCCAGGCCCCCTGTCCCATTCTCCCCGGGTTCGGCCGGCTACGGAAAAGCTAGGCCTCTCCACCGCCACCCCGCCATTGATTTTTAACGAGGTTTACTCCTCACCCATCGTGGTCCCCCTAGAAGCTCTCTCGTCCTAAAACTACCCCCCTTCCCCCCCTTTCTATACTATCCTACACAAGTCTAACCTAATCTAACCGAACCAACACGGCAAATATATTGGTTAGGTTAGACTTACGATGGGGGAGGAGTAAACCTCGTTAAAAATCAATGGTGGGGTGGCGGTGGAGAGGCCTAGCTTTTCCGCTGCCAGCCGAACCCAGGGAGAAAGGGACAGGGGGCCTGGACTCCCATGGCACGGGTTCGGCGGGCTGGGAGGCAGTCTTGCAACCGGGCTGCCTCAGCTGGGTGCGGCGTGGGAAACGCCTGCCGCCGGGGGTGTCGCGGAGCTTGCCTGTATGCTCCCCCGCGGCACCCCCATAGTGCGGCGTAGGTTGTCGTGGAGTTTTTAGCCGGTTAAAGTCGCCGAAAGGCACCAACCCTGCGTGAGTAGCACGTAGATGGTGGTCGGCTCAGTCCAGGGTCTCCCCTGAGAGCCTGGCAGTCCATGAGGATTTTTCCTCCACGTTAGGTTAGACTTACAAAAAAACATAACGCGAGCCGGCCCCGGGTGCGGTTGGCGAGCGCGGTGGTGTTAATAAATAAGTACCGATAAGTTAAAATGTAATTGTTTGTTAATTTTAGTAAAGTCTCCAGTATTAGAAATTTCTCTTGAAAGGACTACCGAAGAAAACGATGTAATAGTAAAGAATATAGAAAGAGTTGAAAGAGTCGGGAATGCAGCAGAAAAAGCTCAAAGAGATGGCATAGTACCGTTAGATGACACAGAACAGTTATACAATGCAATGGTTGAGGTTATAGACGACATCATAGAATCAGTAAGAGATGTTAATAACGCATACAAATTTCTAAATGAAAAAGGGATAGAAAGAATTGTAGCATCAAATCTGATGCTTTCTTATCCGGAATTAAAAAATCGACTGCTTATGTTATTGGATGTCCTGTTTAAAGTTGCTCCTATAACCACAAATACGCTTATACCAACTAGTATAGTGGATACATTGTTAGATATATTTGAAAATGATGAAAACTTAGCTCTGAAAGCGCGTGTTTTAGATGTTCTTAATATATGGCTTCCGAATAATCCTACTGTTCAAGCTAGGGTAATGCAAGTCAAAGGCCTCGAGCCGTTTTACGATCAAGTTGCTAAGTTAGATACTTCAGTGATAAAAACATTATTGGAGCTTTTTAATAATATTTTGAACGAACATATAAAAGCGAGGAATGAAAAAATACAGAAGACAAAAGCTGATTTCGATAGATTGAGGTTGTATCAAAGGATTGGCTTGATTGAAAGAATTTCAACCCCTACTGGTTGCAACGGTTTATTGAATATCTTCGAAGTAGCGTGGCAGTTTAATACGAAAGACAATCATGTATTACCTCCAGTTCTTGATATTATGAAGAATATAAAACCGTTTTGTATCAAAATATATAGAGGACAAACTAAAGCTATAGAATTCTTTAAGTCTTTATTAAAATTTGTGACAGATCCTGAAAAGGAATATTTAGTGGATGGTTTGAATGTAACCGAAATACGATCAGTTATTCAAGATTATGTGGAAAACTTGAAATTTACGACTAGAGATGAATTTTAAGTCCTATTATAATTATTTTTAACTGCTACTATTCTAGAATTATTGGTACTAAGTCTATGTGAAATACTTACTATTTTAGTTGATTGGTTCGAATAAAGATTTTAATAGTTTAATGATTTATTAGAAAATTCTAGAATCATTTGCCTCATTTCTTTGAATTTGGTACGAATTTACTTGTACAATTTTTAACTGTCGTTGGTACAGGATAGACTAATGGATGGATTTTATTTTCCAATTAAATATTGTGAATTTTCGTACGATTATCCCCGCGTGTGGTCGCTCATTTCGACCGCAATTTATTGATACCTCTATTGTGCTCTTCCGTTTACACTCAAGGGGGACTTTAGCGTAATGTCGCAGGTCACAAAAAGCTATTGTGTGGTACCCACAGTTTGTTATATATTGATTTATTGTCACAATTTCGTTTCAATACACGTTGATAGGTAGATTTGATTCAATTTATCATACCTTATTGTTAATTTCTTGGGTGGAGCATTGCATTAAGATGGAAGTGGTTGGTATCTTAGGGAATTTTAAAGCTTAGACCAACTTAAGATGAAAATGTAATTGCTTGATTTGTTTTACTTATTTTATCACTAAATGTGTTTTTATTAAAATATTGCTAACGATCATGAATTCAAATCTTAAAAATAGTTTATGGGTTACCATTGTTTAAAACTAATTTTGCTGATTTTTTTTCAGAGTCGCATCTATTTTTGGTTTTTCCTACTTTTACCAACGAATCCTCAGTATTGAAAATTATTACACCTTACATAGTCGATATCTTGTAACGACTTTAGTGGTGTACCAACATTACGGCCTTCTGTTAGAAATTTCCAGGCGGTTCGCCGGTTTTAATGATAACGCATGTTTTGTGTTATAATTTCTAATCCAACTAACTTTGGCATAATAAGCAAACTGTAATCCGCAAAATGCTACCAATTTTACACAGTATAGTGTCAAATAACGCTACATTATTATTAAAACATAAAGACAATACATCATACTCTAAGATTCTATAAACACTTGCATCAGTTCTGCGGCCGTGATTAAACCTTTAAATATTATAAAGCATATCTTTGAGTAACGTTTTGTCTTTGTTTCATTAAAATCGGCTCACTCTATCAAAAGTTATTGTAATTTTAATGACGACGCGACTTAAGTACGTGAGAAAAGTAGATTGCAATTAGACGTAATATATTCCGATGACTTTATTAGTCACTGTTTTGTACATCAGGTTCCACGCGGACGAAGTCGCGGGCACAGCTAGTATAAATTAAAAGTGCACACAAGAAATAAGAACTAACAAATCTTTGAAATTTAAAAAACTGTTTGAATCGGACGTTCAAGTAAAGGAAACTCCAAGGTCAACTATTTTAACTTATTGACTGCAAATAGTACTGACATACGTGCGCTTTACAACAAAATCAAGGGGAGAGACTGCCTGAGAGCAAGGACATTATACCACAGAGTTCTGACGTCACTTCTTACTAAGTACTTAATATAACACTAAGGACTAGAGAGTAATATAAACGGATATGCACGTAATATGATGTCTAGTACTGAACACTTATCTATAGCTAACTTTTGCCCGCGACTTCGTCCGCGTAGAATAGTTACATTGGGCTAACGCTAACTTTAACTCGCGACTTCATTTACGTAGAAGGTGAAAATATTTTTAAATAATACGTACGTTAACCCCGATTTTGAAACATTCTTCATTGGTGCTCCGCTCCTATCAGTCTTAGCGTGATAATAGATGAATATAATATAGCCTTCCTCGATAAATGAGCTATCTAACACTGAAATAATTTTTCAAATCGGACCAGTAGTCCCTGAGATTAGCGCGTTCAAGCAAACAAATTCTTCAGCTTTGTAATATTACAGAAGTGTAGATATTATTTTGAAAGTTTGGTTCTTGTATCTCATCTTACTGTTGGTGTATTATACTTATGGAACTACGCGATTTTTATATATATTTTTTTATCATAGTGGGCAAACGGACAGGTGGGTCACCTGATGTTAAGTGATCACCACTGTTCATAAACACTTGCAACACCAGGGGAGTCGCAAGTGCGTTGGCAGCCTATCTTGGGGGAGAGGGGGAGTAAAGGAAAGGGGAAAGGCAGGGGAAGTGGGCCTCCGGCGCTCTCACTGACCGAACGGAACGCATTAATGCAAGACCTGTTATTTCATGTCAGTTTTCTGTGAGAGGGTTGTACTCCCCCGATCGAGCCGACCCATTCATGCTGAAACCATTAATAGCTTCAGCGTAGCTCTACCACCTACAAAAATAACTAGGTATCTATACATCATCAACAGTAAAATATTCTTTTTAAAATATCCTTCTACTCAGTTGTGGTGCATGATAAGACACTTCACAAATACCAGAAGGACGATGTCTTTAATCGTGTTTGGAAATAATAACAAAATTCAACAACATACATAATTTTAAGAATACAACGTACAAAAACCTGACGTAGTTCGTGGGAGCTTGACCAAGGCGTAAAAAATAACACCCACTCAATTGCACCACTAAACAAACACAAGTATCGAATCAAATCGATCATGTTTTATCAAAAAAGGTTTCATTCATGTAACGTCAAACGTCAGTGCATGCAACCTGCCGCGACGAATTTGCGCAAAATGCGCTTCGAGTACTCGCCGTGAGAATAAGTTGTACGTTGGATACAATAAAAAAATATTTTTCTATAAAATGTATGAATGGGCATCATGGCGTAATGACCGCGGTAAATAATCCTATTTGTATTGTTAGATTTATATTTAGCAGACGGTTTTAATGTACAGTAACCATGATTTTGTTTTTCGAAGTAAAACTCCTTTAGGTGCGACTAGGAGGTAACTGGATGACAATGCAACGGAAGTCCGTTACGGCAATATGGCGTCACATTTCTGTACCATCCGGTTTATATATTTTTTGATTTTGTGAGTAAATAGTTCATAAACAAATCAATAAAAAAAAAATTCTATTGAATAATAATAAAAGTCATACAGTAGAATTAATTATGTATATATGAGCGCGCGACCGTGATGCCATCTGGTTTCAATTTAAGTAAGTAACAAATTAAGTCAAAGGTTCATTATCTGCAGTACCATCTATCAACTATTCAGAACTTAAAACACATGCAGTTTTCTCAAGAGATTTAGAGAATTTGCAGAGTAGAATTTATGTTTCTCATTTTAGTTCTCATAAACTAATCATACCATATTTGAAGTATGATAGTAAATTAAATTATTGTTTTAAAATGTATAGTGGTCGACGATAATGTATATATTACTAGTGTCATCGATAAATGATGGGGTGTATGGGGTGTTGAATAACATCTAAGACTTGAGACACCCAAGCCAACCTCACCTGCACGTGGTGCACCCTGCTGGATAACGAACGAGGCAATGGCGAAAGCGGGTGGTAGGGTTTTACCGCCTGACTGGGTCACAACCACCATGTATATGGTGAAAAAGCCCGTCATAGCGAATCGCTTCTGCGGGTCGTGTTTCGGGATCAGCCTTTCGCAGGCCGGCATGACAGCGGCGACCGTCGATGGATAGTGTGTCACTCGGTGGTCGCCATTGTTTTTGGATTATACTGTGCTTACAATCAGACACAGTGCAGTCATTTTGCCGTACTACAATAAAAAATAAAATGAAAAAAAAAGTTCCTCATTCTAGGTTTAACGTCTAACTGTACTAACGTGTCTAACTGTGTGTCTAACGTGTCTAACTATATCGTCATTTAACGCTAGTGCAACTGTGGTCGAAAGCTTAGACTATAAAATATTTAAAAAAACAATTTTTTTTAAATTTTGTTACATCATTAGATTTCATCGCTTCCTGAATTTTTGAAACAATTTTACAGGCACACGACGAAAGTATTTTTCTAAAATTATATAACAGCATGGTCACAGTAGTCTAACGACTATGTCAGGTAGGAGTTTTATAAAGCGCTTTGAGCGAAGGCGTGACCACCTGACTTTAGTTCCCACGTAATGGACGAAACCTTTGTTGAAATGGTACCGATATTCTATTAACATGTTATTCTCCTTGTAATTTGGTTAACTATTTTATATGTTGGCACATAACCTTAACATTTGGGAATTTCTCAACTCTTTTTGATAACGTCTTATAAATCGATGAACGCCGGCTGCACGCACGGAAAAGCTTGAATCATTGTCACGTTCCGCCTGAGACGAGTCTGCTCAGCGAGAGCGCGGAACAAGCGATAGAGAATCGAGATCGGCCTAAGTGTTTAGTTTGTGACACATCTATCTATATATATAATAATTCAATACAATTCATAAAAGTATGCAGTTTTTATCAATGTTTTCTTATGACGTCATCATGTAAAATTATCGTCCGTAAATCGACTTTACAGACAACCAAATTTTTTTAAATCAATTCTTTAATCAATGTAATACCATACTTATAGTTTATTATAGTGGACGTTATTTTGCACGTCCGCCTGGAATTGATTGGCCGCTACCACGTCTCACTACAACAAGAAACGTCCTTGGTTGGCGGTTGAACCCGACGCGTTTTAATTTCGTTTTATTGTTTAAAGTATTAATAATTCGCTGTTGCTATTACTAGTTACAGATTAAACCTAAGGTTTAAGGTACACCTCGCACAAAAAAAACCAAACGTTTTTGAAGTGAAACTTCTTTAGGCGCATGAGGGTAAAATTTTTACAGATGTAACGTCACGCAGGTATGCAACGGAAGTGACGCCATTTGCAGTAAACGCAGATTAAATAAATAAAAAAAAACTTTTTATTCTTTTTTCTTGTTTGTATAAATATAAACAAGACTTATAAATTAGTTCGCCAAAGAAGTTTCTCTTCTGACATGTGTATTTGTACGCACGCACTTTTTTTGTTACAGTGATACGTGGTAGCGGTCAATCAATTTCAGTCGGAAGTGCAAAGTAACGTCCACTATAATATTTAATAATACATTTTCACAAAGTAACGCCTTCTTTAATCAAATACTTTAGTATTTTTGTCCTTGAAGGTTTGATAAAATAACTGCGAAGCATTGAGAAGATAAATTAACTCCAAAGACAATACATTTTAAATACCTATGGCGCTGAGAAACTAAAACGGAACATTCAGTGCCAGCCGTAATCGTCAAATATCATTTCAAAATCTTCCAGTAACTTGTTACACAATCGTAGAAATAAAAGGAAAAAAAACAACGTTTTATACACACTACAAATTATAAAATATCGACTTATGTCAACACAGAAAATTTTATTAGACCTTAAAAACGTCCAAAGGTTTGCCCATTCATAAAACTTGCAAACAATCCTTGTTTACATTGGATCGGTGATCGTTTTTTTAATAATAACCATTCTATTCGTCGCCTTAGATGTTTACTACACCTGTTTGATAAATATTCATTTCGTGTCATCGAATTTTAGAGTTCCGAGAGAAAACTCATCAATAACTATGATCGTCAATAGATCCACAATGCTTTGTTGGAACTTGTTAGTAACAAAGCGAAAGTAGTGCCTATAGTTCCGGTGAAGCTGTTAAGACCTTGCTAGGTCAATAGCGGATACAATTCGAGAAAAAAATGGTGCCTATAGTATACGAGACACAGAAAGATACATTTCAAAGAATGATCCTTTAAAATCGTGCATCAGTTTTCAAACTTCTATATAAAAAAATATATTATTTGCTACGGAACCTTAACAACATAAATGGTGATAAAACTTGACTATAACCATTTTTTATTATACAAATAACAAAATCGCATAAGTTGGATACGGTCAATAAATTATCTATAGAAGAAATTTGTTTGGTTCGTAGGCGGGTTTATACTATAAAATGCGATATCTGTCCAAAGAGATAATGTAGAGTTTTTGAATCTGTACAGGTCTATGGTCACACCTTTGTTATAATATGTGTTTAGTTTTTTTCGCCATGAGAACGAACGTTAGCCTAAAAAACCGTGTTTGATATAACCGTAAGACATAGTCTGGCTAGAAGATTGTATTGATGAACGTAGAATTTTATCAAATACTTTTATTTGACAAATGGATTTGGTGAACGTAAAGCAAAGCCATTCATCCAGAGGTCTAGGAAATAACGACTTCTCAGCTATATCGTTTATAGATTACTAGCGGGCTCGGCGGCCGTTGTTCTGTCCTGATAATTAAAAAAATATAGACACATTATATACCTAAATCTTCCTCATGAATTCATATTCCTCTATCTATTGATAAAAACTGCGTGAAAATCCGTTCAGTAGTTTTTGAGTTTATTGCGAACATACAGACAGACAGACTCGGAAGAGGACTTTGTTTTATACGATGTGATGATAAAACCAAGTAAATTATGGTGGATTGCCTTAAAATTTCACCGAACCACCCATGTTTACTAATAACCGTCTAATAACTTTGTTGTGAAATGTTTTTAATTTTTCATGGGTAATGCGTATCTTATCTCAGATTTTTATGGGCTGTCTTTTTATCCTCAACCCTATTTAATCCATACAACCTTCTACGGATAAAGTTACATCTGTTAAATCAGTGTTATTGCTTGGTGTCTATAAAAAGCCTATCTGCAAGTAAAAGTTTCGCCACAAACGGTACATTCGCGTTTTTGACGAGATCTTGGAATGTCATGTATCTAGTGAATTCTATATATTATTCATAATCTCGTGTTATTTGGCATTACATATTGTAATATTTGTGGTGTTTTGCATAATATGGAAAGTTGAATGATCGCAAGAAACTTATAATGTCATTACGAAATCGATAATGGCGGTAATAATCTACTAGAAGATTGGTTGCCAATAATAAAATAAAGAGAGAAACGTTTCATTCATTTTGGAGGGTAGCCAGAAGAAACTACAAATACTTCTATATCAACCCTTTTTCCATCTAAATCTTATTGAATACTATGTTTTTAAATAAAGTCTTTAGGACTCTAAAAGTGTTTTAAAGGGCTGCATTTGAAATTCGCATCTTGATGATCGTGAAAGGGGTGGGAGCAGCAGGGGATGTCATAGTTACTAAGATATGACCAAAGTACCAGATTAGGCCCCCCTCGGCAGCGGCTCAAGCCTAGGCCCGTTCCCTCGGCGTGGCGCCCTTGAGTGCGCTGCTCGCGCGATACAGTTACACAAAATTTTACATCACTGCGACAACATTACACATATCACCTCCACACACGTGCACGCATACATGCCTACACTGCATGTAAGTGGAAGGGTTTTATTTTTTCCCTTATCAAACTGAAATAGTTTAGAAAATTATCCGATACGAAATATATACAAGAATTGTTGAGGTAGTATGTTTGGTACACATATATGTTTCACCAACTCATATATGTATGAATAGTTAGCTTAGCTTAGATTAGCTCAGATAGGTCGCGAATTGCATGTATCAGGCAACAGCCCAAGCCGAGGTGTGCCGTGCACCTTTGAGCTAGTTGTCAAATAAAAACGGCAGAGTGCCTTAAGCGCTCGCCTTAGTAGCCAGGTGAAGCTGTTAAGACCTTGCTAGGTCAATATAACGTATTCAGTTCGAAAAAAAAAATCAAAGTTTTGAGGTTATATGTAATTATGTGTAACCATCATTGGTAATTTTGTATATTACCAACTTTACTTCTCGATTTGTTTGGTTACGTTAGACTTGCCAAAAAAACAACGCAGAAGCGGCCGGCGAGCGCGATGCATTTAATACATAAGTACCAAAATCTTTATATGCGCTGCTCAGAAAAAGACTCCTAATAATAGTTTTTCTCATATATACTTAATGTACAGACAGCGGTCAGTTAGATTTTTATTATATGTATAGATTTTTCTGAGCAGCGCATATAAAGATTTTGGTACTTATGTATTAAATGCATCGCGCTCGCCGGCCGCTTCTGCGTTGTTTTTTTGGCAAGTCTAACGTAACCAAACAAATCGAGAAGTAAAGTTGGTAATATACAAAATTACCAATGATGGTTACACATAATTACATATAACCTCAAAAGTCAATCGGTTCGTAAATAAAAAAGTTATGCCAATTTAAAAAATCACGTCGAACATTTGTTAAACTATCTATCTACTGTTCTTTCTCTTTTCAGTAGCATTGACTGCAACTTTACTAAATTTCATTATAATAATAATGGTCTATATAAAATTATGATTACATAATATAATAATAATAAAGGTAAAAATGATCAGTTTCGGAAAATTAAAATAACCAATGTCAGTTGACCTCAGATCTATATGATCAATCATATGAAATTGGGTTCAGCTTAGGCTGGTGATTTAGGTTGTACACGTCTGCGCAGGTATATAAAGCGCGCCGAGAGCCGCGCCGCTGCTTCGTAGTCCGGTGAAGCTGTAAAGACCTTAACAGGTCAATAGCATAGTCAGTTCAAGAAAAAAAAACGCGCCGCTGCTTACAGCATTCAATTATTCGCAGCAAACGCACGTATTCCGGAGGCGCATGGCGTAACAGTTGCATTCGATAACACTGACTGTTTGCATAGTTCATCTATTCTATCTATCTTCTTCTATATACATACATATAATAAAAATGAAGTGTGTGTATGTAATATCAAAATAAATTTTTTCACTGATTGGGTATGAAAGTATACACGCTTCTGATAACAAAAATGCAATTTTTAAAATTTTTGTCGGTCTGTCTGTCTGTCTGTTTGATCCGGGTAATCTTCGAAACGGCTGAACCGATTTTGTCGGGAATTTCACTGGCAGATAGAGAAAATTACAGCGCGTTACTTAGGCTACTTTAAATTAGACTATCTGTTAACCGCGGCTTCGTCTGCCATGCTATCTTCAAAACGATTCGATCGATCTTCAGATCACTTTCACTGGCAGATAGCTGATCTTATAAAAAGTAATTTAAGCAATTTTAGTTTATACTAGCTGTTAACCGTGGCTTCGCCCGCTGTGCTATCACCAAAACGGTTACATCGATTTTCACGGGACTTTCAATGGTAGATAACGAACCTAATAAAAAGTAATTGTGGTTATTCTATTTTAGGCTAGCTGTTACCCGCGACTTTGTCTGCATGAAATTTAGCAAGATTTCAACTTATTCTTTATTTTTAATGACAGAAATAATTATCGGCTTATTGTTTACAATTCGACATTATAATTATTAATGATATAGAGGTCTTCCTAATAAGAGTATTACGTAACGAGTTCCATAATACAATTTGTTGCGGAACAGACAAACGTTTATTTTTTGTATAGTCACTAAATCTTAATTATAATAAGGGCAATGTATATTAAATGTAATGTAAATATAAATCTTTATAATAATATTTTTAGTTATTGTTTCAATAGTTCCTTATACAGTGTAAGTGAGCACTGAGGTAGTTATATGGTTGGTTATGGTTCCAAATATTATGCTGATGACAAACCTCATTTGGCACGCTCTTTGTATTTATATATCTACTGTACACGTTACATGTTACTTTTAGTGGCGTGCGCGTCGTACTTACAATTGTCTTTAAAGAGCGTTTCTGTAATTGTACAGAGTCTTACAATTCTATAATTCTTTAATACGATTTTAAAAAACGCGTGCGGAGCTGCGGGTACAGCTAGTATTAAATATAATAGAAATGTTTATTAGTAATCGTTAAGCTAAAACCCACATTAATAAAATTGTGTTAACACTGTACTCCCGATTTACAAAGAAAAACGTATACAGAGTATGCGTCACGCTGTGCGCAATGACAACAATTACATTCAGCCAATTAAAATTGTTGCGCCCCGATATATTCAATATCTTATTTATGCGAGCGCTCACGCTGAGATTTGCGAACCGGACGTCCGAATTGTTAAATAATGTCTTCATTTACAAGGAAATATCGTGGGAAAGTGAGTAGTAGTAAGAATAAAGAGAGTAAACTTGTCTTCATGTCGTTGATAAAAACGTTTCATTATTTTAAGTACATGTTTTGTGTTTTAGCTTGCTTTTTAACAAGCCCCAATAATCCGGAAAAAACTACTAATAAACTGGCTAAAGCAAAACTTACAATATAATAAAATATCTTTAACATTACGTGATATTAGATATATAATTAATTTAAGGTGTAAGTTACATCCAGAGTTTTTGGCGGGATCTTGGTCTGTCATGTAGTGGGTTTTATTTTTTATTCATAATCTTGTGTTATGAACATATAATTGTTTCGACCAGTTTCGGCCATGGCGACCCAAACAGAACTTTTGCGTACTCGGAGTCCAGTAGTAGAAGCAGTCATATGCGCAGGATATATTAAGGTGCACAAGGGGATTTGGTATCATACTATACAGTGTCAGCCTCCACCTGTACCTTGGTTCACAAAGGCGAATATAGAAAGAACAGTACTTATTTCTACTTTTAGACTACGGTCTGGACATATTCCATCAGGGAAATTTAAACACCTTATGAAAATAATAAATTCACCAAATTGCAACGAGTGCGGTAAGGTTGACGACATCCATCATCTTTTGAAAGAATGCAAAAAGTATGACATTGAGAGGATGCGTCTTATTAAACAGTACAACATTAATATCGAGGATGTGGGTGTTTATCACAGTATTCTGTCAGAACCGATATCGGACTGTTGCAAAAAGCTGTGTTATATATTTAGGTTTAGTAGTTAGGCTATTTGTGTTTTTAGATTTAAGAGTTTTAGTTGTATATAGATATAAGTTACGATGGGACTGACATGTCAAAAAATGATAAAAGTCCCTTAAAAAATAAAGAGAAAAAAAAAAGTGTACGCGCAAGACACAGGTGCACATACTCGTCCTTATTCTTCTGTACCCAGCGGAACGGGGACCGTTACGACCGGAGAAGGACTCAGACGGATGGTACAGTATCTCAGTGAGAAAGTACAAGAGGTCAGTACTATCTCACACTCCCTTAATCGCCTTTTACGATACCTATGGGAAGATATAGGGTGATGCTATTCTACTTTGCCGGCACCACACTGCTAAACTTGACTCTATATTGTGTAAAATTGGTGGTGTTTTATGTAATATAGTTTGTTTATTGTGCATAAGTGAAGTGAATGGAAAATAATAACATGGACCATGAATTCTGAGATGCCACAAAAACTCTCAGGAAAGTTCATTGAAATTATATCAAGAAACCTGTAATATCGATACTCACTTAACAATGGCAGTAATAATCTACTAGAAGACTGGTTGCCAAATCCAGGAATAATCTTTCTTATCTTATATAGTTCATGTAAATTAATATTATAACTGTTCCGATAGGCGTGAAGATAAATTATAAATAAAAGTAGGTAGGTGTTCACTAGATAAATAACCGTTGCATCATAAATGAATACTTCCCAAAATTCCTTTATCGATGCAAGTGTGCATTTTTTTTCTAAACAACAAAGATGCAGAAGTCAAAACATTTTGTGTAACAAATCGTTCATTTGTACACATTTGACTATTGACGGAACCGGAAGTTGGTACTCGTGAGTCGTTTAGCTACTCTGTGACGTGTATGGAACTTTTTTTGGATTCACTTTTATTTGATCGAATGATGAATTGACTTTATACCGGGCTTTTGTAGTTAATAGATACGTAAACATATTCCTTGAACAATTTCTTACGCGAATTAATATTATAAGCGTTTTAAAAATGATTTTAATGATTATATTAATGTATTCTCGGGCGGGAAATGTCACTCGACTCGATAAAATACCCAATATATATATACGTGGACTTTAAAGTCGCACCAATCGTTGACAAAATGACCGAAAACCGCCTCAGATCGTATGGACATGTAAAAAGACGTAAGGAAGATCATGTGGTCCAACTAGCTTTGAACTTTCCCGAACGGCAAAGATGTAGAGGCCGCCCACCTTCAACTTGGTGGTCAAATATTGCTAAAGACCTCAAGAAAGCCCAGTAACAAGAGACGACAGCCCAAGACAGATTAGTTTGGCGTAAAAATGTGAGGAGACCCGACCCCAAACAATAGGTAAAGGGATGGACAAAGAAGATTAATGTATTCTGAGGTTTTATTTACCTTTGATTATGCCTGCCCTCGAATCCAGGTACCTAGTATTGACAGGATCTGTCCATGCTAATATTTAGTTCTTGCTCAGCGTACTGTCTTAAATAACATTGTATGGTTATTGTTCTACACCTAAGGGCCGTAGCGTGATATTATAACCTTTCTAAGCAGATCCTGTTCCTATTAATATAATAAATGAGAAAGTTTCCGAGAACGGATGGATTTTATGGCACCGACTTCCAATACATCTCTAGGTAGCACACATATTCATATGTTTTATTTCATTTGGTTAATTTGATAAACTATTTATTTTCCGCTTTTTAGTGCCTTATGGGTTTTTGATTGATATTGAAGTCGGTTAATACTTTTTTTTGAAAATTTACTTTATTTTTCCATTTTTAGTGTACATAAATATATTTTACTAGCAGTGCCCGCGAACTCCGTTCCGCCTTAAGTATATTAAAATATGCGCATTTTTGCGGTATGGTATCTATCGGTATGGTATGCGATATGGTTTCAATTGGTTGTACAATAAGTAACGTTTGGTACGAACGCAACCTTATCAATAAACCGCGATAGTTTCTACCACCAACTCGGCTACCATCGCTTCACATATAGTAAGTGTAATAATTAAGTAATGTAATTACAATGCTTGCGTCATGTTGTAACATAGCAACGAACATAAGCACAATAGGCTCCTAAGAATTGAAGAGTTTTTTTTTTATAATATTGGTGGCAAACGAACATACGGGTCACCTGATGGTAAGTGATCACGGCCGCCCATGGACAATTGCGACACGAGAGGAAACACAGATGCGTTGCCGGCCCTTAAGAAAGGAGTAGGCTCGTTTCTTGAAAGTTTACTTACTTTGTCACGGATCCCATAATCAGAACCTAACCAAACTCTCATCAAACTACCCTTGAAGTACATCTTTTCCAATAAAAAATGAATCATCGAAATCGGTTAGCGTGATATTGAGTTATTCGTCTATTTGTCGTGTACATACTTAATGCAGATTTAAAACTTATACGGTTTTGCACTGGATGCCGTTGTCGGAACTGGACCAAATTGAAATGGGACCACATGGGAAGTACCAGCTTTCAAATAAAAAAAAATAATCAAAATCGGTTCACCCAGTCCAAAGTTATGAGGTAACAAACATAAAAAAAAAAAAAATATAGACGAATTGATAACCTCCTCCTTTTTTGTAGTCGGTTAAAAATGGAAGCTACTAATTTGCTGTATAAGACTGGCATGTAAAGTATACTTCATGTGTTTTTATTTTAGTTCTTTAAACTTTTTTGTGCATATTAAAAGAAAAAATACTTACTTTCCGAGATGTAAAAAAAAAAGATTAATTTGCAATTACTTTAAAAATAAATTCTTCATTTGTGCTCCTCTCTTATTGGTCTTAGCGCGGTTAAACATTAACAATATTATATACTTGTATATCTTTCTTGTGTTGCGTAACAGTGGCTACGTGAAGCTGTGTTCTATATCCAAATTATATTAACTTCAGAGTAAGACTCTCTCCGTGTTATTACAAAAAGTTAAATACGTATTGAATACTTGCTTTAAAAAAGTTTGGATACTTTAGTATTTATGCACCGCGCTCGCCGAACGTTCGACATCTTGCTCTTTTAACTCTGGTCGGTTAGGTTAGGTTACCCATAAAGTAGATACTATATATAAAAAACGGGTGCATAGAAAGATATTGTCTTTTGCAATAAATAACGTAACTTGTTTTTATTTTAAACTTTAAGTTTTAAATAGATAAGTTTAACTTTGTTTTAAGTTTTATTTCTAAAAAAGTATCAATCCAGACCATTGATATATAAAAACCCAATACACAGTCTCGAATAAAAGTAGAACTCAAAACCGAGATAAATTTATGATTTTACAAATTCAACTTTACCTGAATGAGTTATAGTTGTTTTACAAGGACGCAAGCCTATTTGAAATGGGTGCCTAATCCGATATTATGCACTCATTTTTGTGTGCCGGCTGTGAGACGTTAAGTGTGCATCTTGGGTTTTTATATATCAATGGTCCAGACTCGTATTTCAATTACTTAATGTATACGCAAAGGTATTTTCAAAACAGTCAAATTTAAATTGTCATTAAGATTCATTAAAAAAATGATGTTAGAAATTCCTCAGTAATATTTATTTATTTAGGGCGACGAAATAACACGGGTTAGATTTTTATAAATATAAAACAATAGTCAATTATATAATATTATTTATTCGTTATTTACATACTTTATAGATGTATCATCTAAAAATATATTTGTGCATCATTTTTACACACATTTTACATTTTAACCTTTTTAGAAATCTCGAAAATGTATATACAATAATATAAAAATTCAACATAGTAAAATGTTTTTTTAAGATGAAATATTTTTTTTACAAAAATATATTTACATTGGACCATTTTTCGAATGACTTTAAAATGTAATTGTTCTGATTGAAACATACATTTGTAATACAAAAAAAATCGTATGTATCCAAGAATATTTCTCTTGAAAATAGCCGTATGATATAATCAGAACATAAGAGCCCCATATATAGTATTATTTGTATATTTTTTTTATTAGTAGATATCAAAATTACACGGCATCCAACTTTTATAGGAATACAGACTTTTATACGAAAAATAATGTCGTGATTTTATGATTAAAAAACACTGAAATTAAGAACATAGATAACACAATTTTCCGCTAAAAGGTTGTCTAAGAAAGTGTTTACACTTTAAAATAGATTAATTATTCTCTAATTTCTTTTGATACATGTATTCATACTGTATACTTTCTGGAAGTATTTCAATAAACGGCATCAAAATCCGTCAAGTAGTTTAGAAAATATAAGGGTACACACACAGACCCGAATAACGCTTTTAGATTTTTTACTTCAGAGAATAAACTGTCTAAAACCACCCATGATATCCAGACTCTCTGGACAGTCTAGCGACAATGAGACCCAGTTTTAATTCTTAACTGAATTTCAATACCCATATAGGTATGGAAACCCATGTGGCACGGCTGATAAAGGAACAAAGACTGGCATCATCCGTTCGGCTTGCAAGAAATGCGTTCTTGTATGTTTCTTCAAGTGATCTCGCCTACCAAACTTCTTACCGCAGGTCGGACAAGGGAATGGCCTGACACCGGAATGTATTCTTTTATGTCGTGTCAGTTCCTCGTTTCTCGTAAACGTTTTCCCGCAGTTTTTCTCATCGCATTTGTACGGTCTTTCACCCGTATGGATCCTTATGTGACCTTTCAATTGACCGTTATTAGAGAACCCAACGTTACAGTGTGGGCATTTATATTTTTTCGGCCGTTGCTTCCTCGCGTTCAACAACTTCGCTTCGTTTTCCTGTTGAAGGATTCTCGCATATTCTAATTCCATTGCGTAGCCTTGAGCTAAGGATTCTAAGAGTAGAGGGTCTGTGGGAGGTACGCCAAGAGCTTGAGCGATGTCTGTCTGGAGGTAGTCGTGGTAACTTGGATTGTAAACTTGTGGAACGGTATTTATGAACGCGGGGTTTGGGTATGGAGGTTGGATCACTTTAGGTTTCGATTCTTGCTTTTCAGGTTCTTGGAGTAATCTATCGCAGCACATAGTTAGGTTGGTGACGGGGTTAACGTCTTCGGAAGTATTTGGGAGCTTTTCTTCTTCTTCCGTGGTTGTTGAAACTGTTGCATCTTGATGAATACTGGTATCTTTTTTGAAGGTTCCACGAATTCTTCTTAAACGATTTTCCCGCTTTTCGTCAATTTTTCTTTTTTTGTTCTTGACCTCATCTGAACTCGTTTTAACACAGTTTTTCGGTTCGTCTTTTTTGTCACTCACATCCCAAGGTCGAAAGAGCCTAGAATAATTTTGTTCAACAGAAAACATTTTTTTTTAATTTCACTAAGTTGTATTCGCGCACGATAGAAGTCTGAGACTGAGACCCTTTTTCATGTCAACAAGTTTTATATACATTTACTTTAACAATAAATTTAATAAAAGAGGGATACAACTATTGAATGAACGAAAGAGAGGCAATATTTTTCAATTGTGGTGCACGTCAATTTTTTTGTTCGCGTTTTATTTAGGTCCGCCATTTTGAATCTTAAGTTCGGATACAGTGAACGTAATTTTGAATGTTTTCTTGAATACAGTTGATACTTTTTGATTTGAAGTCGCGTCGTGGTGTCTGAGATAGGGGTGTGTATTGTTATTTATGTTGATTTTTGTGCCGGGTCCGGGGGCGGGCCTAGGGGCCGAGCGTCACGCTCGAGTGCCCTCAACTTCGCAGCTGCAAGCTTGCTTGTTTTAATGGTTTCTGCAATTGTTGCGGTTCCCAATTTATATTTATGGTACATACACACGAACCGCATGTGTTACTTATATATACAATGTATTATTAACGTTATAGTTTTATGGGAGACTTGGCAATTTTATTCCCCATATAGTACTGGGAAATTTTTGAATTAAATGTTGGTTTCTCATGGTTTTAGATATCCTATTTTATACGTGAAGTACATTTTATGTTTAAATGAATAGAGTAACGTCATACATATGAAAAAACGGAATATATACTTTACTTCTCAAGAAAATTAATTGGTAATTATTGCAGATTTCTATTACACTTAGTTTCAACCCATAAGCTAGTGAAAAAAGGGATGGAAATTTAAATGAAAATTCGTCATTTTTGAACTTAGATTTGGGAAAATCGGTATATAATTCATTCAGTTGCAAAATAAACAGACGTGTTTCATAGGTTTTTCAAATAAAATAAATATCTTATATAGTCTTTTATAAAGATACAAACACAGATGAAGTCGCGGGCAACTGCTAGTAGTTTATACAAAACTTTTTGTTGGTATAGATATCTGAGAACAATAAACTTAAACACCATTTCACCAACCACGACGAAAGTTAACATATTTGGGTGTTAACATATCTATCACTACATATTATAAAACGATGTACTTTGTCACGTCTGTCTGTTTGTCTGTTCGCGAGAAACTCAAAAACTACTGAACGGATTTTCATGCGGTTGCCACCAGCAGATAAAGTGATTAAACAAAGGTTGAGGTATCTGTCAAGATTTTTTTTATTATTAGGGCGGAAGAACGTCCGCCTGGCCCGCTAGTTAAAGTATATAATAGTAATTAATCTTTATGTTGGTTTGCTAAATATACAAAATAATTGTTTGTATATCTAATAATTCGAATATATTATAGATAAACTTCAAATTCGTTTGATAAATCAACATGAAAGTTGCACGTCGAAATGTTTTCTAATGGAGATTTTTGATATTCTTTTTAATACAATTCACAGTTAAATGGCACTGCAACACATTAACTAAACTATTTATGGTAGTAAATAATAACAACAAAATAACACGCACTTCCGAAGCCGCGGGCATAGATAGTTTCATGTAAAAGATAGTAAAAAACGAACAAATCGAAATTCATTCGTTTCCTGGATTAACTGTCATTGTAACCATAAAATGGATGGATGGGATCAATCTAAACAAATCAAGTTACGTCTATTCAAATACAATAGTCTTGATTAGGACGCTTTTGATGTGTTTTCGGGTGATAACCGAACGAATTTTGGAAATGGCGCGATCTGTCAAAAATGGCGCGCGGCGTGATCGATGGTGACGCGGACGCGACGGTGTCTCTGGTCTATATTTATTTTGTTGAAATTGTTCAACTTATATATTTACGAGAATGTAATTTTTCGAGATTTAAAAATAGCAATGTATCAAACAATATACTAGCAAACATTCTCATTAGAATTATTTTCAAAACTATTAGGACTTTTAAGATGTACATGATTCGAGTGGACAACACTCCAGCTTTCATAATTTCTCTCCTACAATAAATATGGTATGAATTATCGGTTAACTATAGTCAGTTAACTTTTGTAGTTTTTAGAGTAGAGTTTTTAGCCATTACAGACGCTTGTTGCGTCCACGTTTAGCTCAAAATGCAAGTCTAAAATTGTGTCGATAAATTTCAAAACAAGCTAAATCCAACCTTAGCTTTTCCTAATATTTTGCATTATTTTTCAAGATCTCAAATTTTCTATATGAAACATATGAAGATTATTAAAAAAAAATAATAACTTTATGAACGGTGAAATTTGAACTTCGTTCTCGGTGTATCAAAATTGAGAATCTTAAAAAAAGTGTGTGTACCTATGTAAATGCGTTAGAAGTTATACTTCTTTGGCGTAACAAGATAAAGATCTTTTCAAAATTTTTATCTTTCTCCTTATTCTACGTTTGGAGAAAAAACGACACTAACAATAGAAAAAAGGTATTTAATACAAAGAAATACAAACAGCAAATACAAAGAAACAAAATGTTGACTATAGCTAACTTCAAGGTGTCGGTTTTTAGTGACGGTGTGTACGCGCATCGTAAAAATTTACTCTCATCATTTTTCCCTAACGCGCCATAATAAGTATAACTTCAAAAAATTGAACATGTTATATGAACGATTAAACTTGGCTCATTTTGAAATTCAGCTACACAATTGGTGTATCACTTATGTTTTACAATCATTATAAACTAGCTTCCGCCCGCGACTTCATCCGCGTGGATTCCACGAAGTTACTCTGGGCTAACGTTAACACGCATCGGAAGTTCTCAAAAGGAAAAAAAAAAACGGTTTTGAAACATTCTTCATTGGTGGTCTGCGTGATGATTAGCCTATGGCCTTTCTCGATAAACGAGCTATGTAACACTGAAAGAATTTTTCAAATCGGACCAGTAGTTCCTGAAATTAGCGCTTGCAAGCAAACAAACAAACCCGCCAGCTTTATAATATTAGTATAGAGTAATGTAATTCGGAACTTTATTCGCACCCATCAAGGGAAAGCGATATTCAATCTCACGACCCTCTGCGGCCTCTCCGGCGTTATCGTCGAGCCGCCGCGCAAAACGTCTATGCCCTCGCAGTGTCACAACTGCCAGGTGTACGGACACTCCGCACGAAACTGTCTCCTGAAGTCCAGGTGCGTTAAGTGCCTCGGCGACCACTCCACCAAGGAGTGCTCTCGCTCGAAAGACTCCCCCGATCCCCCGAGCTGTGTTCTGTGCCGCGGTGTGGGTCATACCGCGAATTATCGGGGATGTCCCCGCGCCCCGCGCACAAAGCGCCTTCGCTACCCCAGGCAGGTGTCACCGTCTAAGACGGCCCCCGCCCCCGACCTCCGCCTCTCATGTCTCGAGAGGCCTTCCCGAGCCCGCCAAGCACATCTCGTGCACCGTCAGCGTCCGTACCCGCGACTAGCGCGCCCCCCCACCCCTACCGGGCCCCTAAGGATCCGTGGGCTCCTAAGCCCGCGTCCTAGCCCATTCCCAAACCCCCAGCGGCTAATCCTGCACAGGATCACCCCGCCTATTCCTTCTCCTTATCGAGTATTGACTACACAGGTCAATTACTCATTTTCCACGAGATCTCGGAGATCTCGGCGTACGAAGAAACCGCCCGAAATCCTCTTCTAGGTTCCGTTACGGCAATTCATAGATTTCCAGCCATCGCGGCTACACTACAACGGCTCGCTCGGACAGCCGTTCAAAATAAATAACTCATATAAGATAGAGTAAATCGCGTATTTACGTCTATCTTCCCCTAAAACGACCGTTCAATAATAATAATTTTTGTTATGTCTATTTTTAGATTTCGGCGCCGTCGCCGCTAAATAAATTTAAATTCGATCTTATTAAATGCGTGTTGCGCCCACGCTTTTGTAGCCGACCCTCGCGCCGCCGCGAGGGAAGGGATCCTCTTTAGCTCCCGCACACATCGCGGTTCTCAGTAATATCTCGAGCCTAGGTCGCCCCCGCGCGGAGCCCTCGAGATATTATTATCGCGATACAGTGACTCACCTACATCACTTGAACACACATATGAGATCATCTCTCTCACACACGTGCACATACATACACATGGTGGGAGGGTTTTGTTTTTTTCCCTCAACGAACTGAATCGAATAGTTTTAGTTCGTTTCATTCCGATATACACGTATTCATTTGTGAATCATGCAATTTCGATTGTATGGTTCACAAATGTATATATGTATGAATAGCTTAGAATAGTTAGCTAGGTCAGACGCGACTTTTTCCAGGTAACAGCCCAAGCCGAGGTGTGCGTGCACCCTTGTGTATGTTACCTAAAACCCAAATCGGTTGAGTGCCTTAAGCGCCAACCTTAGTAGTACGGTGAAGCTGTGAAGACCCTGGCAGGTCAATAGCGTAGTCAGTTCGAGAAAAAAAAAAACATCAGAACTTTATAACAATTATTACAGAGGGAGTTTTTAGTGGTTACTTTCACTATTTATTCATAATCTTGCATTATTTAAACCTATAACTATTTTTTTTATTGTAGCACGGTAAAGTGACTGCATTATGCCTGATGGTAAGCACAGTACAGTCCAAAAACAATGGCGACCACCGAGTGATACACTATCCATCGCCGGTCGCCACTGTCATGTGGGCCTGCGAATAGCTGAATATGCACAGGCTGATCTCGAAACGCGACTCGCAGAAGCGAATCAATATTACGGGCTTTTTCGCCATATACATGGTGGTTGCGACCTAGTCAGGCTGTAGTACCCTACCATTAATAGTGCTCCACACTTCGCCCGCGCTAATGTATATTTACCCTATCCCACACGAACAGCACCTCTTGTCCGGATAATAGCGTTATCCTATATCTTTCTCTGGATCTCTAACAACGTGTGCGCAAAGTTTTACGATGATTGGTTCAGTAGTTATGTCGTAAAAGCGTCACAAAGTAACAAACTCATCGCATTTATACTATTAGTAAGGATTGTGTGATATAGGTGGCATCTTGGTAATATAAAATGTTTATATTGTGCCCGAGTGAGTAGGATGCGAATTGGTAATATTAGTTCTGACTAGCTGTGGCCGCGACTTCGTCCGAGTGGAATCTGATGTACAAAACAGTGAGTAATAAAGTCACCTGAGTAATATGCCGTCAAGTGGACCCTATTCCATTAAATAAAAATAAATATAATATATGTTTGTTATAAATATATTAATTTAAAAAAAACTTAAATAACATTATTTGTCATTGTAAAAACTCATTAGTATTTATTAACACTGATTGACGTTTAGGCAGTGTCTACAGCGCGCACCTGTTCACTGTACTGATAGTGCTCGCCGCTCTGGGATAAATAAATTCATATCGTTTAAACTAATGGCGGGCAGTGTAATTTTCTTTCAAAATATTAAACTTTAATGTATAATACATGTCCTGAAATTTTTTTTTTTCATAGTTTAAGAGAGAAGTCATTACAATTTTCATTAATTTATTTAAAAGTTTATTAACAATATGTTAATAAATAAATAATTTCAAATTATCAATTATTTATTAAACTGTAAATATTGAACAACAAATCCTGAATATTTCATTGAAATATCTTTTACGGTTTCTATGTAATCTATTTTCTAATCAAAAGTCTCCAAAATTATCATTTACAAAAAAAAAACCGTGTTAAGGTATCATTTTTGATAGTAACTACTTTATATTGAAATATATTAATTTTAATTACATGATTAAATGGGAAATGGGGGGTCCACTTGACGTGATCTTACTCACCTGAATGTATTAAGGCTAATGACCGTCTACTGTTCTCTCGTAGTCAAGTCGCGTCGACATTAAAATTACAATAACTTGTGATGTGTGATTTTAATGAAACCAAGATTAAATGATACTCGAGGATATGCTTTACCATTTTATTGCTGATTATTTATCGTGAACACAGTACTAAAGAGTTCTGATGCGTGTTCAAATAAGGGTGGAGCCAGTGAGACCCCGGATGGAGTCTCCTAGGTGTTACTATCGCGATACAGTGACTCACCTACATCACTTGTACTTACACATGAGATCACCTCTCACACACGTGCACATGATGGAAGGGTTTTGTTTTTTTCCCTTATCGAACTGAATCGAATAGTTTAGTTCGTTACATTTCCGATATACACGTATGCGTTTGTGAATCATGCAATTTCGATTATATGACTCACAAACGAATATATGTGTGAATAGCTTAGAATAGTTTAGCTAGGTCAATTCGGGTTTCTCAGGTAACAGCCCAAGCCGAGGTGCGCCGTGCGCCCTTGAGCGTGGTATCTAAATAAAATCGGCTGAGTGCCTTAAGCGCTCGCCTTAATAGTCCGATGAAGCTGTGCAGAAAGGAAGGAAGGTCAATAGCGTAGACAGTACGAGAAAAAAAAATGTTCAAAAAAACATACAGACATTTCTTACAATGATTGAAATATATTATATTACTTATTCCAAGACCCAGCAAGATTTTTTATTTTGATTTACATTTATTCTTATATGTATAGATATATATAAGATCTAACCTTATCAACTTGGTATAAAACGTGAACACTCACGACTAGTGTTCGACCAACTCTTATGCAAATGCACTTTTAAATACCTATAATAATAGTTTAACTTTGTTTTGTATTAAACTCTCTTGATTATGTTACACGTAAAGCCGAGCCTAAGACTATTCTCAAAGGGACCAAAGAGATGGACGGGAACTATATAGGTACACATATAAAGTTCTCTACAATATTTTTGACCGTTCTATCTATATAGATAAAGAGAGAGCGCATATGCGCAGAACATAAATTTAAGTATAAAACGTATAACATTCAAACAATTAAAAGATAGATAAATGCTAAATTCCAGATTCGTTAAATAATATTATCACAAAGAATACTTCCAAAAAGTTTATATATGAAAAAAAATAACCAAAGAGGTATGAAAACTTTAGAGTAAATAAATCCTGATCACAATACAGATAATATTTCCTAAATAATAGGGTTTATCTTTCATTCCTATTTAATTACAAACAACGGTGACGTTATATCAAAATAACGGTCCCACGTGAACGATCACTTACACAAGAAAATAAACGATACGAAAAAGCATCGATTCATCAAGAAATATGACATGATATCTGAAGAGGTTGGTATAAAATTTCTTATTATTTGAAGGTTGGCAAGTCTCGCGCCTTTGAAGACTCGAGGGTATTTTTGATCGATGTCCTGTATTACTTCGATTCTTTTTCGGTTTTTCTGTGTTACTTGCAACATCTTGAAAGGCATATTTATAACTAATGTCAATATCGCAAGTTCATTCAGTTTAAATGATTTTATACCTAGTACTTTTCCGTTATATAAAATACTAGTTTCTGCCCGGGACTTCGTCCGCGTGGAATAGTTAAGAAAACCCCGATTATGAAACATTCTTGATTGGTGCTCCGCTCCTATTGGTCTTAGTGTGATAATTTATAGCCTTCCTCGATAAATTAGCTATCTAACACTGAAATAAATTTTCAACTCGGAACAGTTGTTCTTAAGATTGGCGCGTTCAAGCAAACAAACTCTTCAGCTTTATAATTTTACTATAGATATAGATTATATTAGCTTTATGATCAACATTATACTGGTCTAGTGGTTTAATCGATGGAATTACAACCCAATGCCTGCAGGCTCGAACCCCGGCATGTTCCAACGATTTTTTCGGAATTCGCGTGCATTTATTAATTTAAATTGGTATCACTATCGGCTGACGGTGAAGGAAAACATCGTAAGGAATCCTGAACCTGGGAAATATTCTTGTAGTATGTGTGTACACTGTATGTGGGATAACAGAACTGTGGATTTCTCAGAGTTGGAAATCGCTAATATATATATAGGGAACGGACCTAGGCTTGAGCCACTGCCGAAGGAACTACTAGACCCAGAAAGGCACTCGTACATACTTACACAAACAAAGAAATACATACCTACTTGAAATGTCTTCACTACCGTGCCGCAAGGAGTTTGACTTCATTAATCCTTATATATAAATTTCTTCTGTACGTGTGTATATCACTAAATTCCTCTAAACGGCTGGACCAGTTTTTATGAAATTTTGTGTGGATCAGAGAATGGTTTATATTCACAATTGAACCCGGTAGGTGGCGCTGCGGTTGAATTTAATATATATTTTTATTATCAAGGCGAACAACATCCGCCCACCCCGCTAGTATCTTTATCTTCAAATGTATAAACTATAGTAAAGTTTTGTTAAATCTGTTCAGTAGTTTTCGCATGGAAAGAGGCAATTGAACATCCTCTCAGACTCACGTACTTATATTATTAACTAGCCGTGCCCGCGACTTCGTCCGCGAAAAACCGTGATTAATAAAGTCATCTGAATGTATTAAGTCCGTTTGCTTATCTACTTATCCCTCGTACTTACGCCGCGTCGTCATTAAAATTACAATAACTTTTCATAGAATGGACCGATTTTAATGAAATAAAGACTAAGTTATTCTCGAAGATATGATTTATGATTTTGGTAAGAACACAGACAGTACTTTAACAGTAATGTGTGTTCATACAAACAGACGGACAGACAATTAAAAAAAATATTGAAACGTATTTTATTACTTATTTTATATTTAGTACAGATTTACATTCTTGTTATATTATAGTATATGTATAGAAGACAGGTTTTTCAATCGAATATCTATAATAATATATATATATATATATATATATATATATCAAATTCATATAAAACCAGACAATTCGATCGCCCACACTTCAATTCATTCGTTCACTCATTCATAAATCTCAAAAATTCATTCAACCACAATACTAATAGACTTCGTAACTTCAATTTCTTTATGAAATTCATATAAATCTTTAACACTATAGCCTGACAATGGACATAGTATTTAGAAAATTTTCTCGGCAAGCGTGACAAGTTTATTTTATTCCATTTTTTCCTTCATATTTGGTCCAATTTTTTTTTATTGTTGCATCATTGTGCCGGTCAATTATTACGGTTGTCGTAAAATAGTGAAACGTGTATGGAATTTTACAATATCGTAGGTGTTACAGGATGATCTTAAATATATATCGACAAAAATATATAGTTTAAAAAACGAATGTTTTTAAATAATTTATTTAATTTAATATTTATTTATTTAATTAGTATTTGAAACCGATATCAGTGTTAAATGACGATGTGGTATTCAATGGTAAACAAGTTTAACCTAAACTCCGGGTAATATCTCGAGCCTATGTCGTCCCCGGATAGAGCGCCCGAGATGTTACCATCGGGATACAGTGACTCACCCACATCACTTGTACACTCATGAGATCATCTCACACACGTGCACATATATACAGGTTTTATTTTTTCCCCTTATCGAACTGAATCGAGTAGTTTAGTTCGTCTCATATCCGATATACACGTATGTGTTTGTGAATCATACAATCTCAATTGTACGACTCACAAATGAATATATGTATGAATAGTTTAGCTAGGTCAGATCGGGATTTCGGTAACAGCTCAAGCCGAGGTGTGCGTGCACCCTTGTGCTAGTTACCTAAATAATTGGCCGAGTGCCTTAAGCGCTCGCCTTATTAGTTCGGTGAAACTGTAAAGATCTTGGCAGGCCAATAGCATAGTTCGAGAAAAAAAAGCTAAACCTAAAGGGCTTTCAAGTGTAACTGCCGAAACATACAAACACTTGCTTGGCGATAGATGATCAGCTTCACCGCTTAACACAATCTCATCTGTTGATAAATGACAACGTAGCTTAAGATGCTAAGCACGACAAGCCTAAAGAGAACTGGCTCTCGAATGCGGTTACCAGAACATATTTAGAACAGGTTTAGGGCGACAGATCGCCAACTTGAGGGTGGTAGTTAGTCAGGCGGACTTAGAAAAAACCCTGCCACCATGTTATGGTTTCCTCGCTATGTTTCCTTGACGGGAAGCACCGACGCAGTTGCAAGGATTCGAACCTACGTCCATGGACGCTTTATCACCATGATCTTTTAATCGTTTTACTAGTTGGTGCCACTACTTTTGACTGCCGACTTTATTTCGTGAGAAATGTTATATTCTCTCACCAGGAACTAGGAGTTGTCAGATCTGTCAATCAGATCATCAGCAATTTTAAAATCTCTCCAGCTCTCTTGAGATCCTATGCCCCCAAAGTGTCGAGGCAGAGAGCAGACACGATGCTTTTCTATTTCGTTCTGCCGACGGCTTCACGCATCACTTCAAGTAAGCCCAATCTTCGTAGACTCTGCGAGCACAGATCTTTGCCAGGTCTGTCTAAGTTGACCACGTCTCCACCTACCTTAGAGATTAGAAACTAACAATTTTAAAGTAACTAAGAAATGTTTATTTCAACTCCCTAACTCCTATGAGAAAACGTCATTAGGTGTGACTTCAACAGAAACCTTAAATATTCTTGATATGCCTATAAGGGTCTCGTAAAGATTGATGTATCCATTTCCAAGGTCGATTAGGGCAAACTATCGAGTTCTATTTGAATGTTATAGACTCATTTGTAAAATAAGTTAAAGTGTGTAACTGGCTGATATATAGATAGATATAATATTGTATTTTTTTATTTCAAACTGTGACTTTTCTGCGTATATGAGTATTGTACACTAAACTGTACATAAAAAGGAATTCATAATGAATTCTTTGCGTTGTGAAAATCACTCGAAAATTGCTCGATAGACGTCGATTAAATCATTTTAGTTTTACTTTGAAACACTTACTTGGTCATCATCTAAAAAAATTGCCACGGCAGAATTATTTAGGTAGTTCTCCGTGTTTCCTCAGCACATAAAATTGTTACATTATTATAATAAGAAACAACACAGACAAAGTCTCCTGTATCGGCTAGTTAATAAAATGAATAACAATATAAAGTATATCGTCTCGACGGTTTACTATTTAAGCTTCAAAATAAATGTAAAAAAAATATTTCTAGTGTATTTAAAACTGTTTTAAAATCATGCTGTATATAAAAATTCGCGAGAGGCATGTGTGGTCTCCGCTTTATTTGGACGATGGTTAGTAAGTAGTTTAAAGAACAAAAACTACCATAAATCCTAAAGAGGTGACGGCTTATTGTTAAAAGTGAGATGCAGTTCATTTATAAAGTTATACCGTAGACTGGGTGACGCCGGGTATTTGGCGCAATGTATTCATTGACTACATTTTAGTTTTTTTTTGTGGCAAGCATACTTCTAGTAGATTATAACTTCCAATATCGAGTAGGTAACTAACTATATTATAAGTTTCTTGCGATCATTGCTTGTTAGAACTTACAAGGGAATCTTTGTGGCAAGTCTGAATCCATGCTCCGTGGTATTGTTTTCCGCTTGTGCACAATAACCAGACTACATTACGGAAAATACCACTAATATTACAAAACGTAGAGCTTAGTAACGCAAAATAATGAATAAAATATAAAATCCACTACATGCCATTCCAAGAGCCTGCCAAAAACGCTCGTTTAGTCGATTGTAGGTGGTAGAGCCACGCTGAAGCTATTACTGGTTTCAGCATGAATGGTTCGGCTCACTCGGGGTACTACCACCCTCTCATAGAAAACCGACGTAAAGTAACAGTGCTTGTATTGTTGCGTTTCGTTCGGTCAGTGAGAGCGCCGGAGACCCACTTCCTTCTCCCTCTTCTCCCTCCACCCACCCCTCAAACAAAGGCTGTCAACACACTCGCGACTCCTCTGGTGTTGCAAGTGTCTATGGACGGTGGTGATCACTTAACATCAGGTGACCCACCTGTTCGTTTGCCTCCTATGATATAAAAAAGTCGATTTATTTATTTATTTACAACTAGCTTCTGCTCGCGACTTCGTCCGCGTGGACAAGTTACTATGAGTTAACGTTAACACGCAGCGGCAGCCCTCAAAAGGTCGACTTTGATTCATTCTGCATTGGCGCTCCACTCCTAATAGCGTGATTTTTTTTTTTATTGTAGCACGGTATAATGACTGCACTGTGCCTGATGGTAAGCACAGTACAATCCAAAAACAATAGTGACCACCGAGCGACACTATCCAGCTATCCACTATCCACTATCGAGCGAGCTATCCATCGCCGGTCGCCAATGTCATGCCGGCCTGTGAAAAGCTGGATATGCACAGGCTGATCTCGAAACGCAACCCGCAGAAGCGAATCACTATGACGGGCTTTTTCGCCATATACATGGTGGTTGCTACCCAGTCAGGCTATAAAACCCTACCACCCCGCTTTCGCCAATGATATGATGATATATTATAGTCCATAGCCTTCTTCGATAAATGAATCTTCTGTCACTGAATCTGAGATGCAACTGCAACTCCTGGTTCCACGTGAAACAACACAACATTTTCACGAAACAAAGTTACAGGTACCAATCAGTAAACCAATTAAATGATAATTGCGGTAACAAGACGATAGCAAACAATTTATCAAAACCGTAGAGCTACGCTGAAGCTATTACTGGTTTCAGCATGAATGGGTCGGCTCGTCCGGAGTAGTACCACCCTCTCATAGATAATAGAATAAAATCATCTAAGTGTATTAAGTCCATTTTATGTATTTCTCTCGTACTTAAGTTGCGGCGTCATTAAAATTACAATAACTTTTGATAGAGTGAACCGATTTTAATGAAACCAAGACTAAACGTTCTTCGAGGATATGCATTATGATTTTCTGAGGTGAGATTTTATCGTGAATACAGTACTTTAGCAGTGATACGTGTTCAAACAAACAGACAGACATTTCTAAAAATTATTGAAACGTATTTTATTATTCATTCCAAGACACCTGCAACAACTTTTTTCACAAAACTCTTTAAAAGTACAAACACGTTTGATGTACTATATTATATACTATATTATATATATAGATCTGACATATTTATATAGGCAGTCAAAGGGATAAAAAAATCACACATCAAAAACCCTTAATCCGTTTAGTGTAAACTTAATTCTTT